>CM059189.1:89887289-90166683 GCA_030323885.1 Branchipolynoe longqiensis
TCGGCGTTATTAGGATAGAGAAAGGAGCAGTGGAATGAGGAAGACCAATCATCCGCGGTTAAAATTTCCCCTGCTTAAATTACTGATGTACCAAAGATAATAAATAAAAAAGCTAAAGTCAAAAGTTGGACCGAGTGATGGTCTAGAACAATTAGGATGCGCCCAAATGAGCACCTCCGAGCTGGCTTTGCTGTCTTTGGTGCAAAGTAGTTGATATCCAGCCTGTTTGAAGTGTTAGGTGCTGGGATATAGTAGTATAAGCAGTATAAGTCAATATCGGGAGTGGATTCACACCAGCAAGTAATAACACACTATACTGCATAGTATATGGCAGCAATAGACACATTTATTGAATTAATTGCTCTCTATGAGAATAAGTAGGGAAGCGTACTATACCATATAATATGCTGCAGCAATAGGCCTCACCTAGTGGATTTATACCCCATAATATACCACACCAAGCAGCCACCCTTAGTGGATTAGCCGCTCTCTAAGAGTATAAGTACAGAAGCATTCTATACCCCATAATATACCACAGCAAGCGGCCACCCTTGGTGGATTAGCCGCTCTCTATGACTAAAAGTACAGAAGCATTCTATGCCCCATAATATACCACAGGAAGTGGCCACCCTTGGTGGATTAGCCGCTCTTTATGAATATGAGTAGGTAAGTAGGTAAGAATACTTGACGCAGGCTTGACTTGCGTAGAAGGTAAGCTTCCCCATTGCCCTGAGCGTGTAATGCTGCTGGAGTTGATAGCAGCAGTCCCTGCAGCCCGTACAGCCTGGGTAAGCTAGTACCCGGCAACACGCTATCCCCCAGTATAGGCAGCTTCACCCTCCCGCCCTGCACCAGCAAAACCCGCCATTTAATTGTTCCCGACAGCTAAATGTGCCATTCTGGCGACTACCTTGAGAATCAAACATAATGCCTAAGTCATGTCAGGACAAAGTGAATATTATAATCGTATGGCTGGGAGGTCAAGCTATATATATATATGTACATACATGTGTATGTATATATATGTATATATATATATATATATATATGCCCATGGTTGGGTAGAAATGGGTCGTTGCATGTGATGGGTTGGAAAGTGGGAGGAGATACATGAGCCGTTGTAACTTGCCACTCAACTGCTTCAAGCTGCATATTCTGATGAAGCATCACATTTTCAAAACCAAATTGATTGATTCTACATCAGTAACTTATGTACTGTTTTGAGTTTAAATTAAACTTTTAGCCCATTTTGTGAAAGAATTGGATTAATTTTTGTCTGGGTTAAATTTACAGATTTCTCAGAATTTTAAGGGCTGATACTATGTACTGTGTCTGATTAAAGTGCTGTAATAATGGTAGTATGTGCTTGTCTAATATTGTTTTGGGTAAACGGTGAATCACTAGTTCAGGATCCATGTAACAACTGTAATATCATGCTGGTTACAACATTCAATAACCCTTGCAAAAGAAATGAGTGGGTCAACTCTCTTTCTTTTTTTTTTTAAATAGTTGTGTGTGGGGGGGGGGCATGTGGTTAACCTGTGTGATTTATGGATCCATTGTAAAAGGTTTAATCTTGACCCATCATGTCACATTTGTGGACCACCTTTTCAGCTTCACCCCCCCCCCCCGCACTCCGTGCTGATATCACCTTAAATGTTACCGGGACGTAAAACTCCAATAACCAACTAACCTTCCCACCCTGCACCAGCAACACCTGCGATTTAATTGTTCCCAACAGCTAAATGTGCCATTCTGGCGGCTAACCCGAGAATCAAACATAATGCCTAAGTCATGCCAGGACAAAGTGAACATTATAATCGTATGGCTGGAAGGTCAAGCTATATATATATATATATATGTATCCTGTAAATATACCCTATATATATATATATATATATATATATATATCGTGGTCCACTCATTGAGCAGCTCCTCCGGCCCTATGAGCTGCTCAGCGCCGTGTTTGGGCCTCTTGAAGGTCAGGGCTAAGTTAACTACCAACTACTCTCATGAGGCAAGGACCCTGACAGCTTCCATTACGAGCTGAAGCAACCAGGCTCTGACGGCTAAGTCCCCTCTCCCCACTGAGCACACGCAGGTTAAGTCCGGGTAAGGAGTGGCGAAGCAAGAGAGTGGAGACTGTCCCCAGATGGACATTGAGCCACACTCCCCCCCCCCCCTCCCCTTTCCTTCGCCAATAACCCTTCATTCATGTTAATCGCAGACATAACTGTTAAGCCACAACTGAGAACCCAATATGTCTACATGTCCTCAACGGACAACTCGTGACCCAGTCTAATGCTGTCCTGACTAAGCAGATGCCCGTTCTTTGGATGGATTCTTTTGTATGGTAAATATCTTTATTTTTCTGACTAAGTTCTTTTGTTAGCGCCGAATCACTGGTCTTCCAGCCAGTTTTTTCAAATCGGAATTATTTACACAATCAAATGAAGTAAAGACTGTTCATACATATGAGGGGTCCGCAAATCACAAGGGTCGCTGAAGACGGGTACTGGTGTAGATCCTCTGCGAACCTGGTATCTTGGTGCAATGTGAATTCAGATTTATACGAGCTCAGAGTGATAATGCTTTTATTCAAGTGAGCGTCGGTCAAATAAAAAAGGGTCGGCCATGTGTATATTGCGCAGTCATATGGTTGGTTGTTGGAGGTTTATGTCTTGGAAACATTTAAGGTCATAATAAGATGGGTACCGACTTGTGACAGGGAAATCGTGCTGCCCGCACCATGACCCCATATTCCACTCAATCACGTTATCCTGACACTGAGCTAACCAGTCCTTGCCCTATCCTATTAATGCCGAGCGCCAGGCTATGAAGCGATAAGTATCAATTTTAAAAGTCATTGGTTTGACTCGACTGGGAACCGAACTCCCCATCTTCCACACACCGATCCTGCCACCGATCTCGGTACGCCATCAGATGGTCAGTCACTCATCATAGTCGATGCTAGAATGTCTTCGGAGATGGTAGTCGATACCACACGCATTCTCTGCAAGAAGGACCCGGGAACCAGACTATAGTTATGTGTATCTATAGGGTTAAGCGTGTTGTTGGGAATCTGTATGGCATTAGCAGATACCCTCAGCCCACTCGTACCCATAGCTGGCTCAGGTCACTGAGACTGACTTTCCCGCCACTTTTAACTGCCTTTGAGCACGAGACGCCCACCTTTACATTTACATCTTCACAAGCGCCGCCATGATGGGGGGAGGGGCTCTGGTACTAATAGTTCGCCAATTATTTTTAGCAACAACAAAAATAAAAGTAGTCGTCATACTAAAATCATACTGGGCTTATGCAATAGTAAACGAGGATGTGTTCGCTTTCCAATATATTTATATATATATATACACACCATAGGTATAGATGTGAGTGTGTACCTGGGCTATGCCTAACAGGAAGAAAAGGAGGCGAGATTTGGATTGAAGCCTTTTATTATGAGGATCTGACCGTTTAAAATAGGTAAAATTCTAAAATAGGTAAAATTCTAAAATAGGTAAAATTCTAAAATAGGTAAAATTCTAAAATAGGTAAAATTCTATAAAGAGTTAACAATTTTTAAATAGCTACAATTCTAGAATCGCTAACATTATAAAAATAGCTAACATTCTAACGTAGCTAACATTCTAAAATAGTCAAAATCCTAAAGTAGCTAACGTCCTAAAATAGCTAACATTCTAAAAGAGCTAACGTTCTAAAATAGCTAACATTCTAAAATAGCTAACATTCTAAAATAGCTAACATTCTAAAATAGCTAATATTCTAAAATAGCTAACATTCTAAATAGTACGTTTTTTTAATAGCAAACATTCTAAAATAGCTCAAATTATCTGGTGATGGGCCATCAGAGGCACAGTAACTTCGCTCGAAGTGTCCAGGTGGCGACGCCACTATCGCTATAAAGCACAGAGCAGTCCCGCAGCAATAATTAATAAGTATTCGCAGGTAGTAGTAATGAATATAATAAATAATAAAACCGGCTTAGCTCCACTCATTTAGTTTCACATAATAAATTATATTGTTTATTCTCTGAAACTGGGCACTACAGGCTGACATGGAAACAGCAGAACATGTTCCAAATAATAGCAGAAATCATATTCATGTGAAGGTTTACATTTTGTGCAAATGTCAGCATTGACATAAATATATTTCACTTTTTGATTTGAACAAATTGAGCAATACGGTAATATCACTTGTATAACGTGGAAATCAAACACACATTCTAGAACTTCATTTCAAACAAAGATATTACTGATTACAGTTAAGCCAAGCTGGGGCAGCACTATAAAGTCGCCATGAATGCGCCCTGTCACAAGTCGGTCCCCGTCCTGATATCACCTTAGATGTTGCCAGGATATAGAACTCCAACAACTAACCAGTGTGAAGGCGGTAGAGATAATATTGTCCCTAATCTCCGGTTGGCGGGTGTTGTAAACTCTAGTAGCACAGTGATGAACTGAGACTGCTGAGAAGGTAAAGCTCGGCTGTCGGACTTGTGTATTCAGCGGGAACTGCTTCCGGTTGAGCCCTGGCCTTGTGTTCCAGCATTTCTAACTGAACATGAACAGGTCCCTGGATATATCACCAATTCTACCAATATAATCTACATTTTCCTGGTTTCATCATTCATTCCACCAATGTAATCTACATTTTCCCGGTTTAATCACCCATTCCACCGATGCAATGTACATTTTCATGGCTTCATCATCCATTCCACCAATATCATCTACATTTTCCTGGTTTCATCATTCATTCCACCAATGTAATCTACATTTTCCTGGTTTCATCATTCATTCCACCAATATAGTCTACATTTTCCTGGTTTCATCATTCATTCCACCAATGTAATCTACATTTTCCTGGTTTCATCATTCATTCCACCAATGTAATCTACATTTTCCTGGTTTCATCATTCATTCCACCAATGTAATCTACATTTTCCTGGTTTCATCATTCATTTCACCAATGTAATCTACATTCTCCTGGTTTCGTCATTCATTCCACCGATGGAATCTAGGTTTTCCTGGTGTCGTCATTCATTTTACCAATGTAATCTACATGTTCTTGGTTTCGTCTTTCATTCCACCGATGGAATCTAGGTTTTCCTGGTTTCATTATCCATTCCACCAATGTAATCTCCACCGGATGCGGTGAACAAATCGGTACAGCGCAGGCTTTCTGTGTGAAAGGACAGGAGTTTGAAAAACCCAGTTGACTCAAACTGATGACCTACAAAAGCTATACTTGTCGCTACCTAGCCTGGCACTCTAGATTTAATATACATATCTAGATTTAATCACACATACCTAACTTAGATACTGATGCACTTATTAAGCATGTGTTGCCCCAAAGGAGAGAATACTGAGTCAATGTAATAGAATCTGTCACTGTTCAAACCTATGGTGTCAGAGTTTTGGTGTGCTTGCAAAAATTAATTTGGCATGTTTGCACTTCAAATATCTCCAAAGTTACCCATTTAAAATGGAAGTTACTTCGAACTAATGAAAGACAGATTATAACCGTCACCTAATATATTTATCTCAGAAAATGATGGAAACTCAAAAGCATCGGACTATGCAACTTTAAAGGTGTCAAGAAATGATCCTTTAATTACATCCTCCTCAATCTATTCTATATACCAGACAAGATGGCTGAATGAGTTGAGCATCCGTCCCCTGTTTTGGGAGATCGGGGGAACCGAACCCATGTGTAAAATATTCTGGTATTCGGCAAGGGGGGAATGCAAATGTTCTATTACTGATCGGTGTACGTGACCAGGTGCATGTATATATATATATATATATATATATATATATATATATATATATATGGTGCCTGAGTGGGATGTAAATAGACATAGTGGTGCTAGCAGGTCTGGGTGTCATCACACTCAAAAGGTCAAGGTTGGTGGTGGCCATGGGGCCATACAGGTACTGGTGGTTGGGCAGACCACTGGTATCCATGGAGACCAGGAATACCAGATCCCTATTGGTAGGGCCAAGAATGCTCAATTCCAATTCGGGGAAGAAGGTGGGGTGATGCTCTACAAAGAACCCATGTAACTATATAAGCAATCAACCAGAGGGCTGGACTCTCTTCTCTTACACTTTACTCTCTTCCTTTCTCTTTTTCTGTATTGTTTTCCTCATAGCCTACATACACAGCCACAGATTCCGAGCATTCAAACCCTGGTCGAATCAAACCAATGACTTAAAAATGTATACTTGTCGCTTCCTAGCCAGGTGCTCTGCATCAATAGGATAGGGTAAGGACTAGTTGGCTCAGTGTCAGGATAATGTGATTGAGTGGGATATCAGGTCAATGGTGCTGGCAGTAGGTGTCTCCCAGTAGGACAGACCTAAAAAAAATTGCCATGAGTGCGCACTGTCACAACTCGGTACCCGTCCTGATATGACGTTAGATGGTGCTAGGACGTAAAACAACAACAAACACAAAACAAACCTATTCCATATAGAGTTTCATTGGTTCAAGCCTACATCTCTTCCTTCTGAGGTTCAAGAACGACGCTCAGAAGGAAGCAATATAGTTTGTACCGAGGTGAGTTGCCATGGTGAAGCCATTTACTAATGAGAGCGCTTACTTAAATAATAATGATGTCATGCCAAAAGAACCCTTTACTTTCACTTCGGGGTCACAACTGAAGCTGTTATCCGTCATAAAATGCGCATAGTCTATTCACGTTTAGTACCCAATCTCACCAAAACATGGCGCCTCCCAGGACCAGGCCAAACTCAACGCCAGGCACAGAGACAGGTCGCTACTTACCCGGATAATCAAACTGCACAGCTCCTGCTGACTCGCCAGACCATGTCCGAGCTCTGTAGCAGTCCAGCTTGAAGAGCTTATATTATGATTTGAGCTTCTTGTTTTTGTGGGAAGGTGTAGAAAAACTTTAGATTTTTCGATATAGTGATTTATTTTTCATTAGTCAGCAAAGTTGGTCCTTTAACAAAAAAGTAATTTACAAGGTATAGTTTTAGAACTATATTGGGGCTGTGACCAGGATTTTATAGACATGGTATGATTCTATTGTTGAACCTTCCCTGTGTATGCACTTTAAGTGGGCTACCTGGGTATTTGTATTTGTAAGTATGAGATTTATAATTCCAGAGGGATGAGTGTAGTGGGTTGCACTCACCTCGTCATGTGATATGCCACTTAACACAGGTGGGTGCGAGTAGGTGGATCGCATCAGGTGCCCTAGATGGCCTAATGGTTAGGATCCTAGACGTGCAATGGCAGAAATATGGGTTCGAGAGTCTATGCTAAACACAATGACTTCTGTCATTTGCAAAAGCACTCCTCATGATGCATAGCAGAGAGCGTGTATAGATGAGAGGGACAACTCTCATACTAGACCGTGTAACAGCTGCCGACTGTGGCGCTCCAAGTGGTGGTTGTTGAACAGTTTGTGACACAGCTGTATGAATACCGGCAAGCTCAAGGCATTGTCAATGGTCGTGTGCAATCTTCATACAGAAAAAGTGAAATATCTCTAAAACCACACCACCTAGAAACAAATCGCTTGGTACACATATAGAACACATGTTTACCAAAAAGATTATATTAAATTTATAAGGTTAGGGTTCTGGATTTCTATTAATTTTGAATAAAACTAATGTTTTGCACTGCACGTACCGGCAAACTCAAGGCTTGTTCAACAATAACCGTGAGAGGCGCCACTGTAGCCTGTGTTACCGATTTTCGTGGGAGTTGTCCCTCTCATCTATATACACGCTCTCTGTGCATAGATACGATAAATGACATTATTATGTCAATATAAATGGTGGAGCTATGATGACTAGCCTTCAACAGCCTGCAGCATTAGAATGATATTGTCGTTGGGGATTTACAGGTAGAGGTGGATAGGATGATTGCATCAGGGAGCCTATGTAGTGTAATCGTGCGCAAACTGGGTCTAGGTGGTAAGATGTGTGTGTTCGAGTCCTGCTCTAGGCGCAATATTTCTCATTTCCATCACCCGCACAACAACTGTAAGACCGGATAAATGGAACACCAGTTCCTCAACACAAAAATAAAGACTTTCTTCCATTAATAAAATTAGATTTACAACAATAAAAACAACTTTAAAAAAGAAAGAAGCTTTATGTGTAAAGCCTTCAAACCAACCTGCCCCATCGCTTTTGATTTTACTTTAAAGTAAAGAAAACATTTATGTTGTTGCTGGTTCTTGTCTCTTGCTGTGGGATGTGGAGGGGAGAGGAACTGTGCTTTTGGGCCACCGTAAATCTCCCCATAGCAGAGCTCCTCCAGTAGCCGAGGAGTGCTGCCAAAATAACTAGAGGCAGTGAGTGAAGGGCTGGAGGTGCTCACAATATCCTCCTGTACCTGCGTGTATCACAGACAGCCAGCAACTCCCTTTCTCCCCCCCCCCCGTCCCCCCTCCCTCTTCCTTTACGCCTCCATCTCCCTCCAGCTCCACCTCACTCCCCCCTCCACCTCCCTCTCCCTCCCTCCTGCCCCCACCCCCTCTACCCCACTGACGCGCAGCATCGAATGGCCGCCTACCACCGTAGCCTGACCGTAGCCTGTATGTAGTACATCGGTATTATCGCTCACTGCTCATGCGTTTCACTCCTATTATCGCCCACAGAGCTGATCGAGTCTGAGATCAACAACCAGAAGAAGACGTCGGGAATTACCAGGTTCATTAAGAATGTCATTGGAATGACTTCCGGCAGGAAGTACACATACCGGAAGCATGAAGGTAAGTCGGGATACTTGTCTGGTCCATAATGCTTTCTTAGTATTTGTAATTTTTGTAATTTTGTATTCATGGTTTGGTTCATCAATAACTATTTTCATGGGGGTGATGGAAATGGGAAATATTGCGCCTAGAGCGGGACTCGAACTCACATCTCTTTGTGTTGGAACCAAAAGGGAAACACTAAGTCTTGGACGGGAATCGAACCCAGGTTCCTGTCATTTCAGGTCGGGCATGCTAACCCATCAATCTATCATCAAGGCTCCCTGATTCCAATATCCGCCTCCCCAAGCTTCCCTGTATATGCCGCAGTTGACCTTTGGAGGTGAGTGCGCCACACTGCACTTGTTAATGGCGTGGTTCGACGCCTAGGGTTGACTTGTCCTTAACACGTGGTGTTTTCCCTGGGTTTGACCTCGCTCTTACCGAAGTGCCCTCCACTTAATTAACTCAATCCAGCCCATAAAGAACACCATCGACTCATATCGCATTAGCCTCCGGGCGGCCCGAGTTATCTAATCATGTGATGGGGAGGAGGGGGGAGGGGAAGGGACATTAGATACCATAATGAAGCTAACGTGGATATCTGACGTAATCCGATAATCCGCCGCTGTTTTGTGTTGTTTCCATTCGTTATCGTGTTCTATCTGTATTTAAGGCACGTTTGGGAAGTGATCAGAAGAGTAGACGACGCTGTACGATGACAGCAGCTTCTTGGGCTTTTTGTGTTACGTTCAAGTTGCATAGTCCAATGGTTTTGAGTTGTCATTATTCTGAGATAAATATATTAAATTCATTGTTATAATCTACCTTACTTTAGTTTGAAGTAACTTTTAGTTTACATTGCTAACTTTTGAGATATTTGAATTGCAAACATGTTAAATTAGTTTTGGCAAGCACACCAAAATGCTGACACCATAGGCTTAAGCAGCAACAGGTTCTATTAAATGGACTCAGTATGGCCTTCTATGTGGCGGAAGATGCTTAATATAATTGCATCAGTATCTAAGTTAGATATGTAGAATGAAATCTAGATAATTGTTTTGGTTTTGAAAATTTGATTCTCCATCGGACTATGCAGCTTTAACCTGGTTGATACTGGCCGATAATCGGGTGATATGTCTCTGAAGACCCGTTGATCGGAGATCGGGAACCAACTCCAGTTCCAGATTTAATTCGAATAACTGGATCGGTAATGCACGTCTCTCTTTGTTTGTTTGGGGATTGACGTCCTATCACCACCTAAGGTTATATAAGGACTGATACTGAATTGTGACAATCCCCACACATGGCAGCGTCATGCTACTGCCCCACTGGGATACCAAGCCACTGGCACCATGACCTGATTTCCCACTCGGTTACATTATCTCGACACTGAGCTAACCATTACTTGCCCTATCCCAGTGATGCCAAGCGCTAGGATAGATAGTGACAATGTAGGTGTCAATTAGGTAATTCATTCGTTTGACTCATTCGAGTTTCGAACTCCCCAGATTCTGCATGGGAAGTGAGAATCTAGAAATGTAGAACTTACAGTAAGTGGCCTGCAGTAACCATAATAACCAAATAAAGAATGTTTTTAGTAATATATTCTGCCCCACTAAGCCCCTCCCCGGTACAACCGCCTCATCCAATGTTATGACCGAAGGCGGTAGACGAATCAATAGAGTGCAGGCTTCCAGTGCGGAATGTCGGGAGTTCGATCCCGGCCGAGTCAAATCAATAACTTACAAAAATGAGGCATGTCACTACCTAGCCCTGATCGGCGAGGTGGCCGAATCGGTAGAACGCAGGCCTCCCATGAAGGAGATCAAGAGTTCAATTACCGGTAGAGTCAAATAAATGACTTACAAAATTGATACTTGTCGCCTCCTAGCTTTGGTACTGGGCATTAATAGGATAGGGAAAGGACTGGTTAGCTCAGTGTCAAGATAATGTGATTGGGTGGGATATCGGGTCATGGTGCTGGTGTCCTGATTTCCCAGTAGGGCTAAAGACACCATGAGTGCACACTGTCACAAGTCGGTACCTATCCTGATATGACCTTCGATGTTGCCAGGATATAAAACTGAAACAACCTACCAACCTAACCCTGCGTTGAACACTCCACCATAGGGAATATTCCTGCTAGCGTGCTGCCACCTGCTGTTACTTCTTAACAACAATGGTCAGTGCACTCAAGCACTCCACCATATCTAAGCAGTTGCCTCTGCTGCAGACTGTCTTGTCGGGCCCATCAGTCTGGTTAGAGCCAGCCATTACCCTGCGGCTGCTTGGGGTTTTCTTATGAGAGAGCGTCGATGGTTCCCTGCAGATATCCCCTGCCGCTGCGCATGCGTGCACATCCGACCAGTGCACTCATTATCGCCCAGTGCGCCTTCTCTTAAAGTTGCATAGTGCGATGCTTTTGAGTTTTTGTCATTTTCTGAGATAAATATATAAGAGCGATCATTATAGTCTATCTTACTACATAGTTTGAAGTAACTTTTATTTTGAATGACTAACTTTTGAGATATTTGAAGTGGAAACATGCCAAATTAATTTTGGCAAGTACGGCAAAACTATGACTAGGCTAGGAAAAGGTTAGGAGAAGGGTAGGAGAAGGTTAGGATTAGGCCAAGAGAAGGCATGGGTGACGTTATGAGAAGGCGAGGAGAAGGGTAGGAGAAGGCCAGGAAAAGGTCAGAAGACCAGGAAAAGGCTAGGAAAAGGCCAGGAAAAGGCCAGGAAAAGGTCAGGAGAATGCTAGGAGAAGGCTAGAAGACCGGATTGGCTGGTTATTGGAGTTCATGTCCTGGCAACATTCTATTCTGGTCATATCAGAATGGGTGCCGACTTGTGGCATGGTGCACTCATGGCAACTTTATAGTGCTGCACCACTCGAAAATCAGGCTGTCAGCACCATGACCCAATAGCTCTCTCAGTCACATAATCCTGACACTGGGCTAACCAGTCCTCGCCCTATCCTATTAATGCCGAGCGCCAAGCTAGGAAGCGGCAAGCATCAATTTTGTAAGTCATTACTTTGACTAGACCAAGAACCAAACTCCTAATCTCCTGCATGGGAGGTCGGTGCTCTACCGATTCTGCCACCACGTTTGATGAGAAGGCTGAGAAAAGGCTTGGAGACGGCTAAGACCACTAAGGGAGAAGGGAGTAATGATCACATGGCATAACATTATGGGTAAATTTATGCAATCAGTTTGTGTATCGATGCTTATTATTTATATTGGAGTATATCGCAGAAGTCGGCATGTGTATGCATTGCCTTAGGTAAAAGTCTCACTATTGAAATCCCTGATTGGTCACCATCCACTGTTAACAATTCAATGCGCCACATGAATCCCTATGTTTGCCTCACACAGCCAGACAACCCTGAATCGGTCTCCACTTGGCTGCCATTTTGCACCCACACACACACGCAGACCTTACAGATTAACCAACAGATCCTCTTCTGGCTGATTTAGGCCCTATTGGGCCTATAATGCCAACTCTTTATGGCAAAAAAAGGACTATTTTTGTGCACATTCATATGGAGGTCAACTGTGCCCTGAAGTCATATAATTGTGGGTGTCCTCTGCAATGTCTATCCAGCCTTCTCTCAAATGCTTCTACCATTGGTGCTTCAACCACTTGGTCTGGGAGACTCTGCCATGGATCTGTCACTCGAAAGAAAAATGAGTGTTTCCTGACCTCAAGTCTGGGCCTTCTGATGTGAGATAAGCTGCTGCTATGAAGCATAACTCCACTCAATCAGCAAAGCCTTCCCCGGGCAGAGACAACCGGCGTATCACCAGGCAGGTCTCTAAGGTACCCAGGCACCGATACAGTGCTGTACACCTTTCCATTCATCACCTATGCTGAGGCCTGCTGACGATCACACACACTCACCCCCAGGAACAAAGCCAAGCCTTCCGCCCCACACTTGCATATATATATATACATATATATATATATATATATATACACATATATATACACATATATATAACCATCGAACCTGACACGGTGCCGTCACCATTGATTTACACACAGGAAGCAGCTGCATGCAGTGGGGGGGGCCGGGCTACCCCCCACATCACCCACCTCCCGCACCATGCGCACTTCCCCCACCTACCTGATCTCTCCACATCGCCCACATCGTCCACATCGCCCAAATCGCCCAAATCACCCAAATCGCCCAAATCATAATAATAAAACATGTATATAGCACCCGATCCAGCAAGCTGTTCTCAGGCACTTTACATAACAAACAAATATACAGGAAAATAAATTTCACCTAGTTAAAAGCAGATTTAAACAAATGTGTCTTAAGACCTTTTTTAAAAGCACCAACAGATTTACAATCTGTGATATATCCTGGCAGAGCATTCCACAGTCTCGGGGCAGCAATACTAAAAGCACGATCCCCAAAGCCTTTGAGTCTGCTCTGAGGAACTGCTAACTGGCTGGAGACCGTGGAACATTTGTTCTCTCCTGGAGCATATCTCTTATATATTCTGGAGCCTGATCATTCAAGGCACGATATACAAGAAGCAGCACCTTGAAATGAATTCTCTTCTCCACAGGGAGCCAGTGTAATGATTTCAGCACAGGAGTGACGTGATAAAATTTCTTTGTACCCGTCAACAACCTGGCAGCCGCATTCTGTATACGTTGCAGTTTTGAGATACTTGACAGCGCCCACATCCCCCACATCCCCCACATCCCCCATATCCCCCACATCCCACACATCCCCAACCTCCCACCGGCCCCACCCCCCCACATCCCTCACCTAGCCCACCTCCCTACCCTCACCTTCCCACCTACTCCCACTTCCACCATCTCCTCCACCTCCTTCACTCGCCTACCTTCATCCCCCACCTCACCCACGTCCTCCAACCTCCCTCACCTCCCCACCTCCCTCACCACCCAGACATCCCCCCCCCCACACCCACACCACCTCCATCTCCCCAATCTGCCACACATCCCCAACCTCCCCTACCTCCCCCACCCCCCCCACCACACCACCCACACTACCCACACCACCTACACCCCCCCACCACCCACACCTCTCCCACTACCCACACCTCTCCCACCACCCACACCTCTCCCACATCCTACCCAACCCCTAACATCCCCCGCATTCCCCACCACTCGCACCTGCCCATCTCCCCCACCTCCAAACGCCCACCTCCCCCACGTCCTCCAACTACCCCACCTCCCACCTCCCCACCTCCTCCCACCTCCCCCACCTCCTCCACCTCCTCCACTCCTCCACCTCCCCCACCTCCCCACCTCCCCCACCTCCGCTGTCCCGCCAGCTAGCAGTCGAGCGCAGTCCTCTTATAGGTGTTGTGTGTGTAGAAGCGATCAGGAGAAGTTGAGAGCAACTCAGAACTGCTCGGAGCAGTTCACTGAGCAGCTTAGTAAAGCTCAGAGAAGCTCGGGGAAACTCTCAAGAGCAGCTCGGGGAAGCTCTCAGAGGAGAAGGGTACAGTTCTACTACCAAGCAAGCCATACCTACCATGCCAGCGATACCAACCAAAACCAACAGAATGATCCATCACAGCGATATCATGTGTACCACCAAGCAAGCCGTAACTACCATGTCAGTGATATCAACCAAAACAAACCACATACTGCTATATTTTATATAACACCAAACAAGCAGGCGATACCAACCAAAGCCAGCTGCATGAACCATTACTATCTGTACCACCAAGCAAACCGTACCTATCAGGCCATCAATGCCAACCAAAACAAACCATGTGAACCATTACAGTTATATCATCTGTACCACCAAGGAAGCCATACTTACCATGCCATCGATACCAACCAAAACAAATTGCATGAACCATTACAGCTATATCATCTGTACCACCAACAAACCATACTTATCAGGCTAGCGATACCAACCAAAGCAAACTGCTTGAACCATTACAGCTATATCATATATAACACCAAACAAGCCGGCGACACCAACCAAAATCAACTGCATGAACCATTAAAGCCATATCAACTGTATCACTAAGCAAGCCATACCTATCATGCGAGTGATATCAACCAAAACAAACTGCATGAACCATCAAGGGGGATTCAGGAAGGGGCACTCCACTACTAAAAAGCTAGGGGAGCTTACTGATTATATCTATAAAGCCTTTAATAATTTGGAATATATGGTTGCCATATTTATAGACTTCCAACAAGCTTTTAGTAAATACTTAGTATGTTCTGTTTCATTTATTGCACTTGTTAATCTGGACTGTTATGTACTATTTGTTAGAACATCAAATTGCTATTTGTACATCTGTTGCAGTTCAGGTGTTTTTGTGTGTGTTTTTTATTTTTTTATTTTGTTTGTTTTCTCTCTTGCCTCATATCACCCATCTCCTCTTTCATGAAATTCACAAATCACTTAATTTGATATGTAAATAGTTCTAAGCACCATCTGGGCTGGATTGTAAGCCATTATGACTCAGGTTGCATAAGTGACCTTGATGCTCTAAAATTCCATGGATTAGCTTTCTTTTGCCCTCAATAAAAAAAATGTTGTAATTACCGCTATGTCATCTTTACCACCAAACAAGCCATACCTACCATGCCAGCGATACCAACCAAAACCAACTGCATGAACCATTACAGCTCTATCATCTGCACCACAAAACAAGCCATACTTACTATGTCAGTGATACCAACCAAAGCCAACTGCATCGACCATTACTGTTATATCATTTGTACCACCAAGTAAACCAGCAATAGCAACCAAAACCAACCTCTAAAACCATTGCCGCTATATCATATGTAAGAACAAACAGGCCAGCGTTACCAACCTAAACCAACTTCGCTACCGCCCATAACCGACACGCAAGTTGTGTCAACCGCATCGATCGTCATCCAACCATGACCGTTTCTCATCAACCTGACAGGGCGACGTCTGGACCCAGCTGCTGTTTTCTCTTGGGGACCTACAAGTAACACAGACAGAGGTGTCCCCGCTCAAACCTCCCAACGAAATCCCAAGTGTGATGGATCGGCAATAATAGATGCGACTTGCTGGAGACAGGCTGGCCTTTGTAGTCGGCTGGTTGGTTGTTGGAGTTTTACGACCTGGCAACATCTGAGATCATATCAAGACGGGTACCGACTTGTGACAGTGGCCGTATCGGTAGAGCGCCGGCCTCCAGTGCAGAAGGTTGGGATTTTAATTCCCAGTCGTGTCAAACCGATGACTTATCAAATTGATACTTGCCAGTTCCTAACCTGGCGCTCAGCATTATTAGGATAGGGCAATGACTGGTTGGCTCAGTGTCAGGATAATGTGACTAAGTGGGATATCAGGTTATGGTGCTGGTAGCCTGGTGTCCCAGTGGGGCAGCATTATAAACTCACCATGAGAGTGCACTGTCACAAGTCGGTACCCATCCTGATATGGCCTTAGATGTTGCCAGGACATAAAACTCCAACAACCAACGAATCAATTTCTTGATAGCATCATACTAATTGGTATGCCTAAAGGGAAAACTCTAATGACCCATCCTATACTGTGTGATATAACACGGTTATATAACACCCATAATGGCATAGTCATTTCATAGAGTGCGATAACAAAGGCTCTAGTTCCCAATATATTGATTCTGTAGAGTCGTCAGTAGGAAAGTGCCACATGCAGCCTAAATGAAAACTGCTCGCAACGGAACCTGTCGGATTCGCTGCCCCTAAAATTCGGTTTTCTCTCAATTAATTAGCTTGTGTTGATGAACTACTCCATATTCTGTGGATGCATTCTTTATTACCTAGGCGTACAGGCATGTTGTGTTACCTGCACAACCATACACGCCCCATCCTCACCACCACCCAATTCCCAGCCACCACCCACCCAGCTCCCGCCCACCACCCACCCAGCTCCCACCACCCACCACCCACCCAGCTCCCACCCACCACCCATCCACCACGCACTCACCACCCACCCAGCTCCCCACACCCACCCAGCTCCCCACCCACCCAGCTCCCACCACCCACCCAGCTCCCACCACCAACCACCCACCCAGCTCCCACCACCCACCCAGCTCCCACCAGCCACCACCCACCACCCACCACCCACCCAACTCCCACCCAACTCCCAAGAACCACCCACCCAGCCTCCACCCACCCACCACCCACCCAGCTCCAACTCACCAGCCACTCAGCACTAGGTCAGGCTGGGCAAGTTCTGTAATGGAACCCAATTAATTTTGCAGATACTGTTACCACTGGTTACACCCGTGTTCCACGGCGCCATATTAAACCTGACACACATTACAGCGTTCGGGGTCATGACCCTGAATTGAGGTAATCTTTACAAGAAATTAATAATTGATGTGGATTGAGAAGCAAGTAATCTAAATTCCATGTTTGACAGTGTAAATAAAATAATATATATGCTGTATAAGCCATAATACGAGTATAATAAGACCGGAAGCTTCCATCTGTTTGTTTGTTTGTTGTTGTTTTAAGTCCTAATAACATCTAAGGTCATATCACGATGGGTACTGACATGTGACAGTGCGGACTCATGGCAACCCCACAGTACTGCCCCACTGGGAGACCAGGCCACCAGCACCATGACCTGATATCCCACTCAGTCACATTATCCTGACACTGAGCCAACCTGTCCTTGCCCTATCCTAATAATGCTGAGTGCCTGGCTAGGAAGCGACAAGCATCCATTTTTATGTCATGGTTTGACTCGACCAGGGTTCGAACCCACGATCCCATGGTCTACCAACACGGGAGACGGACGCTCTAACTCATTCGACCATCCTGTCTGGTTGCTTTCATCTGTTCCTCCCTCAGTCAACAACTGGAAGAGCCTTGATCTAGTCATCTACTCTTCCAGCCTTGTCAAACCTCAGATCCATTGGTGGGCACTGTCTGTCTGTTCACGCCCCCACCCTCCCCACCCCCCAACCTACACTCACTGTACCGCATACTTTCATCATCATCATGCTGTAAGTCGAGATGCGACAAAGAATGCTTTCATTACTTGACTGTCGCTCTCCATTTAGCTCTCTGCTGTGAGAGTGATGTCCATGAGTCGGTCTTAATGTCTCTCAGCTTCAGGCACACCGGAGGCCGATGGACTGGAGACTGGACGCACACTTTACTTATTCACTTATTCACCTACTTTACTTATTTACTCATTCACAAATAAATTCATTTCCTTCCCCCCCACCCAAAATAAGATTAAATAGGGATAATTGGTCTTCATCATTCCCCTGCATTATATTGCACTATCTTAATAATGACAAGCACCAAGCTAGGTGACAGCAAGCATCAATTTTTGTGGCATGGCCATATTTCCCGTTCATCAGGTCAGACCAAAACCATCTTGCAAGATGGAGCGAAAGAGGAAAGAAGACAAGGTGGACAAACAAATAGGTGGGAAGACAATGTCAGCGAATGGACCGGCTTGAAGTTCAGAAAGTCCCAGAGGGCAGTGGAGAACAGCGAATACTGGAGAAAATGGGTTGAAAGGTCATCTGTGGTGCCCAAATAACCCTCGCAATTAAGGGATTGGTGATGATGATGATGATGTGATGTGTGCGTTGTGTATGGGTTCTGCTGGGTTGGGTGACTGGTAGGAAGTGAGGGATTGTGGGAGATGGTGAGGCGCAGAAAGGAGAGGGAACAAAGGGGTGATAAAGCCAAGAGGGGGGAGGGGGGATGATGGGAAGGGCAAGGCACAGGAGGAGAGGGGTAGGAAGGGGGCTGTTCCAGTGTCCTCCCCAAATCACCCATGAATAGCGAAATATGAACGCTTCTGCTGTAAGTTGTGCCAATCCCCCTATATGCATCCCATAGTCTCATGTTGACCTTGTTTTGACCTTCAGACGACCGCTAGAAGATAGCCACTCACACCTCGCCAATCAATGGTGTGCACTCACCCATGACCGGACGCACTATCGACCAACCATGAGCTACATTACTAACAGTCAGGTGAACAAGGATCTGTGCTACCAACAAACAATCAAACAGAAACAAAATAAATAAATAAAAAGTTTAAACATACATGTACTAGCCACAGTAGTGCCTGTTTTAAAAGGACAACTCGGTATAGAGACCAATGCTGTCCTGATACAACCGGTGTCTTGCCATCAGAGGAACAATCAAATGAGACAAATAACAGTTTATGTGTATTTATAAATGTTTACCTTTAAGCAAATATTATATAAGTGGTGAAAGTGAATCTATTGTGTGCTGATTCTGGAGGGTTCTATGGTACAGCTAGAGCGGCTTGGAGCCCTGTTGCTTGTTGGGGCAGGTAAGCAAGGCAGCTGGTCAGCAAGTGCTTCCTGTCCTACACCAGTTGGTCACTTCAGCTGAATTTTACATTGAAAGATTGTTTGCACATGGCAGGGGTTTTATGAGCATCGGATTCCCTGAAGGCAGGTATTACAGTAAGGTTGGTTGTTGGAATTTTACGTCCAGGTAACATGTAAGTTCATATCAGGACGGGTACTGACTTGTGACAGTGTGCACTCATGGCAACTTTATAGTACTTCCCTGATGGGAAATCAGGTCACCAGCATCATGACCCAATGTTCCACTCAGTCACATTATCCTGACACTGACCTAACCAATCCTTGTCCTATCCTATTAATCCTGAGCGCCAGGCTAGGAAGCGACAAGTATCAATTGTATAAGTCATAGGTTTGAATCGACCGGGAACCGTACTCCCGATCTCTCATGCGCGAGTTTCGCACTCTACCAATTCGGTCACAGCGCCCGGTGTTACTGTAAGGAGGCAGAGGTTTGTATGTATATAACAGCATTATTCTGAGGATAGTGGCAGGTCTGAGTTATTAATACTACATATAGCGCTGATGTCGTAAAACTGTCCCTTCCTCAAAACTGTACACAGCACATATATACAACTGCTTGTTTGAGTGATTGCCCTGCTTGTCTTCCGGGTGTTGTTGGGGCTGCCACCAGCACCTGACAACCCACCCCCACCCCCCACCCCCACATCATCCCCTTTCCACTCCCGAAAACACTGCCGTCACCCCCACAAAGAGCCGGTGTTGCCCCCCCCCCCTCCCTTACTGACACGCCTCTTCGGTGTATGTCCTGGAGGGGTGAGCGAGGGGTGAGCACATCTGCCCGGGAGGATTAGAGGATTGAGGATTAATATAGGCCGGCAGGGGATGAGCAGCTCGGGGTGTGAGAGATGGTTGATTGGTTGTTGGAGTTTTACGTCCCTGCAGCATCTAAGGTCATATGAGGACGGGTACCGACTTGTGACAATATGCACTCATGGTGACTTTATAGGGCTGCCCCACTGGGAAATCAGGCCACGGCATCATCACCTGACACTGAACCAACCAGTCCATGCCCTATCCTATTAATGCCGAGCATCAGTCTAGGAAGCGATAAGTATCAATTTGATAAGTTATTGGCTTGACTCAACCGGGAACTGTACTCTCGATCTCCCACACGCGAGGCCCGCGCTCTACCGATTCGGAAACAGCGCGGTGTGGGTGAGCGGAGGATGAGCATTTCTGCTCTGGAGGATTGAGGATTGGGGATGAATATAGGCTGGCAGGAGGAGAGTAGTCGCGGTGTGAGTGGCAGACTGCGACCTACTGGATGTGTATGCAGGGGGGTGGGGGGTCAGCTAGGCGTTATGCTCCCACCCAGGGAGCTCCTAGAGAGAACAGTGGTTAGGACTTTTGATAATTTCAGGGAGCTGCTTTGAGTGATTGTCCTGTTAAACCAGCACTGTGCATTGTCGATGTTGGTTGCAACATGGTTAATTGAAAAAGGCGGAGTCGGATACTTATTCAAACAGCCGCTGGCGCCACCTATACTCGAACCTTAACATTAAATATGGATATCAACCAAGTCTAGCGGGTCTTTTGGAACTACGCCGAGTAACCATGCAGAGCTGGCAGACGCGCGTATGTAAATTAGATACAACGTCACCAGCCGAAATCTGTTACAAAGTTACGAAAACATGATGGAGTTGTGACGTTTCGGACCACCTAAGCTGCTATATAAAGCGAGCAAAAACCCGAACTCGGCCACTACAACTTGGCGGCGGACGGCGACGGACATTCTACTCTGCCATCCCGCCCACCCCACAATAAGAGACTAGAACTATAGGGTTAAAGCATCTCGGGGCCTTCTCTCATTATGCACAAGCATGTACGATTGCCATTCTATTTCATTAAAAAGTCCAAAATATATACCATTTGTCCGTGTTTGCGTTGTTCAATTACGCATTGCATACCCTCTTTGACCATGGCTAGTTCTTCCCTGATGTGATTGAAGTACAGTTTCTTGGAGCTGTTGATTGAACGTCTGTTTCTGGGCTCTCCTTTCATCTGGACAATTGCACGGACATTCTGAGAAATACATGAAAATTAAACTCACACTGCGGCTGAAGAATTACTATGAAAATATCTGAACATGCAGCGATGATAGCATTATTTTATATGGCAGCCGTTACCAGTGATGTTAGTTAATAGGCAATATGCAGTATGTATTATGTATTATGCTCAGGTGAAATGTTTTTGGTTGTTTCTCTTTCATTCAGCATTCCATACTTCGACAACTACCGTGATCTGACACGGACAGTTTGGGTTTCATTTTTGGTGTTTGAACTTTGTATATTACATAAAACAATAAAATCCTTGCTTGGAAGCATTAATGCTTCTGTAGTCCAGCATTTTCTGTAATTGGCAAATAGCATTCATAACCTCTTTCTGGACATCATTCACAGCCTCATTTTCGAACTGCACTCACAGCCTCGTTTTGAACTGCATTCACAGCCTCGTTTTGAACCGAATTCACAGCCTTGTTTTGAACTGCATTCATAGCCTCGTTGTGAACTGCGTACACAGCCTCGTTTTGAACTGCATTCACGGCCTCGTTTTGAACTGCATTCACAGACTCATTTTGAACTGCATTCACAGCCTCATTTTCAACTGTATTCACAGCCTCATGTTGAACCTCACTCACAGCCTCGTTTTGAACTGCATTCACAGCCTCATTTTGAACTGCATTTAAAGTCTCATTTTCAACTGCATTCACAGCCTCGTTTTCAACTGCATTCACAGCCTCGTTTTCGAACCGCATTCACAGCCTCGTTTTGAACTGCATTCATAGCCTCATTTTCAACTGCATTCACAGCCTCGTTTTGAACTGCATTCACAGCCTCGTGTTGAACCTCACTCACAGCCTCGTTTTGAACTGCATTCACAGCCTCGTTTTGAACTGCATTCACAGCCTCGTGTTCAACAGCATTCACAACCTCTTTTTGGACTGCATTCATAGCCTCGTTTTGAACTGCATTCACAGCCTCATTTTCTAACTGCATTCACAGCCTCATTTTGAACCACAATCACAGCCTCGTTTTGAACTGCATTCACAGCCTCGTGTTGAACTGCATTCATAGCCTCATTTTCAACTGCATTCACAGCCTCGTTTTGAACTGCATTCACAGCCTCGTGTTGAAGCTCACTCACATCCTCGTTTTGAACTGCATTCACAGCCTCGTTTTGAACTGCATTCACAGCCTCGTGTTCAACAGCATTCACAACCTCTTTTTGGACTGCATTCATAGCCTCGTTTTGAACTGCATGTACAGCCTCGTTTTCAACTTAATGCACAACCTCGTTTTCAACTGCATTCACAGCCTCGTGTTCAACTGCATTCACAGCCTCGTTTTCAACTGCATTCACAGCCTCGTTTTCTAACTGCATTCATAGCCTCATTTTCAACTGCATTCAGAGCCTCTTTTTGAATTTCATTCACAGCCTCGTTTTCAAACTGCATTCACAGCCTTGATTTCAAACTCCATTCATAGCCTCGTTTTGAACTGCATTCACAGCCTCGTTTCGAATTGCATTCACAGCCTCGTTTTGAACCGCATTCACAGCCTCGTTTTCAACTGCATTCACAGCCTCGTTTTCAACTGCAAGCAATCAGTGCTGTGCTTCTCTTACTTGTAACCGGAAGTGCACGCCTTGTTCTACTCCGCAGGTGACCTGAGCGCCAGTGAGATCACGATGGCTGACGACGAGAGGATTGAGCTGATGCTGATGGTGAAGGAAGGCAAGATTTCCATGCACGACGCAGTGGAAAGGGTCAGTCCTGGCTTCTTCAATACTCTAGTTTTTTTTTCAATTATTTTCATGGGCTAAATAAGAATTTCCTAAGAGGAGGAAAGAGCGGTTCATTTGCAAATAGGCTAGATTTATCAATTCATCAGCGTACGCTGGGGTCAGGTTGTCGACAACTGACGAGGGATGTGTGGGGCTGTGGAGGCCCGGATTGAGCAGCTCGTTGGTTGGTGACGCCCGGCGAGTGAGGGGTCGCGTTTTGCTGAATAGTGGGGGCCGCCGAGTCCCCCCATACATGTGCACCCCGCACCACGCACCCCGCACGCCACACCCCGCACCCCGCACCCCCACCCCGCACCCCGCACCCCACACCCCGCACCCCGCACCTGCACCCCGCACCTTGCACCCCGCACCATGCACCCAACACCACGCACCACGCACCCCGAACCCCGCACTCGCACCCCGCACTCGCACCCCATGCCATGCACCACGCACCCCGCACCCTGATCACTGCACCCCGCACCCCGCACCCCGCACCCCGCACCCCGCACCCGCACCACGCACCCCACACCCCACCCCCACACCACCACACCCCGCACCCGCCCCACGCACCCCACATCCACACCCCGCACCCGCCAACCCACACCCCGCACCCCACACCCCGCACCCCGCACCCGCACCCCGCACCACGCACCCACACCCACACCCCCCACCCGCACCCACCACCCACGCACCACGCACCCCACACCCCCGCACCCCCCACCCCGCACCCCCGCCACCCCCACCACGCACCAGCACCCGCACCCCCACCACGCACCCCGCACCCGCACCACGCACCCACACCACGCACCCCACACCACACACCCCGCACCACGCACCACGCACCCCACAGCCACACCCCGCACACCCCGCACCCACACCTTGCATCCCACACCCTGCATCCCGCACCTTGCACCCCGCACCACGCACACAACACCACGCACCACGCACCACACACCCCGCACCCTGCACCACGCACCCAACACCACACACCCCGCACCACGCACCACGCACCCCACATGCCACACCCCGCAACCCGCAACCCACACCTTGCATCCCACACCCTGCACCCCGCACCTTGCACCCCGCACCACGCACCCAACACCACACACCCCGCACCACGGACCACGCACCACGCACCCCACATGCCGCACCCCGAAACCCGCAACCCGCAACCCCGCACCCCGCACCCCACACCCGCACCCCGCACCCCGCACCCTGCACCACGCACCCAGCATCACGCACCCCACACCACGCACCCCGCACCCTGCACCACGCACCCAGCACCACGCACCCAACACCACGTACCCCGCACCACGCACCCCGTTTCCCGCACCCCGCACCCCCACCCCCTCCCCCCTCCCCCCTCCCCTGGAATGTTGATGCAGTGGCTCCAATGAAAAACAATTATTTGTAACTGATCGGACATCTATAAATAATAAGAACAACAAAAACATCGAACAAACAACAAAAACTGTAGATCATTACGCATACTCGGTGGGCACTTAGTAGAGCGAGCTGGCATCCTGTTCATTGATGTTTTAGAGGCAGTGCCTGCTCCCACACTGCCAACAGGCGTGTCGACATGCTATGTACACAAACCCACTTATCTTACACCGACACCTGTCGCTTGTTGAGGAGGGGAGGTTGTGTCTTTTGTGGGGATTTCTTATTACTTTGGTGGGTTAGTTTTTTTTTCAAGGGGTTGTTACTTCAGTGGTTTGGGGGGGGGGGGGGGGGGGGGGGGGGTATTGTGGGTGGCGGATTTTAGTTTGTGAATGGAGGAGAGTGTTTAATTGTGCCCCGTTGACCAAGTGATAGTGTATCTGATTAATGTGGTTGTGTTTTGATCAAAGCGACCAGACGGGGTGGCCGATTGAGTTGAGCATCCGTCTCCTGTTTTGGGAGATTTTGGGATTCGAACGCATGGGTTTGTGGGGTCGAACCCTGTTTGAGTAAAACCAATGACTTAAAAATGTATGCTTGTTGCTTCCTACCGAAGCACTCGGCATTATTAGGATAGGGCAAGGATTGGTTGGCTCAGTGTCAGCATAATGTGACTGAGTGGGATATCAGGTCATGGTGCTGGCGGCCTGGTCTCCCAGTGGGGCAGCACTATTAAGTCGCCATGAGTGCGCACTGTCACAAGTCAGTAGTCGTCCTGATATGACCTTAGATGTTGCTAGGATATAAAACAACAACAAAGAAGAAAGAATGATAACGTAACTGAGTGGGATATCAGTTCATGTTGCTGGCGGCCTGGTCTCCCAGTGGGGTAGCACTATAAAGTTGCCAAGAGTGCACACTGTCACAAGTCACAAACATCATTCAAAGTGCCTCTCCTGGGATAGGCTCCACTGGTTCCTGTTTGCGGATGAACTGAGCTTGGACCTGGGCCGCGTTCAAGGTATGTCATGCTAGTTGGAGCGACTTGAGCTATCTGGTGCCTCGAAAATGGCAGCATCCATAGGGGGCCGCCATTTCCAATTGAAAAGAACAGCTCTGATTGGCTGAAACAACTGAATTTAGCAGCCATTTTCAAGGCATTTTTTCCCTCCTACCTGAAAAGCGAGACTTCTCAGAGTCGACTCTGAAGCGCACCCTGAACGCAAATAAGCCAAAAAGACGTCTCGGAGCCATCTGGGAATCGACTCGGAGGAGTACCCTGAACGCGTCCCTGTTGTGTTCACACGACCGGAAGTGGGGCACTCTTCCCTACCTTCACAATAAGGTCAATGTTTAAAAGCTGCATTGTCTGATGAAGCATAAAATATTCTAAATTAAAGCAATTATCTATAAATGTCTCCATATATTTAACTTTGATACTGATGCACCTATTAAACATTTGCTGCCACATAGAAGGGAATATTGAGGCAATGTAATAGAACATGTTATTACCTATGGTGTTAAAGTTTTGGCATGCTTGTCAAAAGTAATTGTACATGTTTGCACTTCAAATATCTCCAAACTTATCCATTTAAAATATATGATACTTCAAACTAAAGTAAGGTATAACATAAGAATCAATTTAATATGTTTATCTCAGAAAAACGACAATCCCAGAGTGTTCACCCCAACCCTCTGCCCACCCAGTAACTCGGTTACCCGCATCTTGAACATTTTTGGGTATTACTCTAATTCAATCGTGTTTGATGCCATATTTGGGTATTACTCTAATTCAATCGTGTTTGATGGCATATTCAGGTATTACTCTAATTCAATCATGTTTGATGGCATATTCAGGTATTACTCTAATTCAATCATGTTTGATGGCGTATTTAGGTATTACTCTAATTCAATAATGTTTGATGGTGTATTCAGGTATTACTCTAATTCAATCATGTTTGATGGCGTATTCAGGTATTACTCTAATTTAATCATGTTTGATGGCGTATTTAGGTATTACTCTAATTCAATCATGTTTGATGGCGTATTCAGTTATTACTCTAATTCAATCATGTTTGATGGCATATTCAGGTATTACTCTAATTCAATCATGTTTGATGGCATATTCAGGTATTACTCTAATTCAATCATGTTTGATGGTGTATTCAGGTATTACTCTAATTCAATCATGTTTGATGGCATATTCAGGTATTACTCTAATTCAATCATGTTTCATGGCATATTCAGGTATTACTCTAATTCTATCCTGTTTGATGGCATATTCAGGTATTACTCTAATTCAATCATGTTTGATGGCGTATTCAAGTATTACTCTAATTCAATCATGTTTGATGGCGTATTCAGGTATTACTCTAATTCAATCATGTTTGATGGCGTATTCAGGTATTACTCTAATTCAATCATGTTTGATGGCGTATTCAGGTATTACTCTAATTCAATCATGTTTGATGGCGTATTCAGGTATTACTCTAATTCAATCATGTTTGATGGCATATTCAGTTATTAATCTAATTCAATCATGTTTGATGGCATATTCGGGTATTACTCTAATTCAATCATGTTTGATGGCGTATTCGGGTATTACTCTAATTCAATCATGTTTGATGGCATATTCAGACAGGCATCTTAAAATGAGCGCAAGGTTGGTGTTATAGTGGCAAATTAGACGGCTCTAAGCCAGCGCCTGTTCCCATGGACTGGGAATACCCGGCTCTGAGGGATGAGGCAGAATGAAACAGGCATTGGGGCGGCAAATGACAGAATCGATCCAAGCAAAGGCGAAGCAATGTCTACCTTGCACCGATTTCTACAACTTAAAAAAAAGGAACGAAAGTGGGGAAAAGTAGGTGGCATACACCAATCGATTGCAGGAGAAAATGTGTTCTTAAGCACGAAAAGGGTTGAATGGTGAAACCATACACGTGACTGACTGGCTGTGTCTGGTTTTGCTTCGTCTGTCTGGTCAGGCAGGTCAATGCCAACATGGTAACTAACACTGCACGTTAGTGCATCTTAATTTATTTATTGAAGCTATATCAAATTTATGTGAATTTTCCTTCTCATTTTCTATAAATGAGTATTCCCAAACTAATTGATTTTCTAAATATTATTCTTGCATCTTGCTATGACTTGGGGGTGGGGGCCTTTTCTGGTCGACTACTTTCTACCGTTAAGTTAGATTTGGACTATTCTAGTAGTCTGCACTGACCTCTCACGCAAGGAGCCGCATAGACAGGTGAGTGTAGGTAGGGTGGTGACATCAGGGATCCTGGGTGGTGTAATGGTTAAGACACTGGTCCAGAATGCAAGAGATATAGGTTCGAGTCCTGATCTAGGCCTAATATTTCCCATGTTCACCCCCATGACATTATTACATATCAGGCAGTTACACAGGCTCCACTTTATTCTTCAAAATAAATATATTTTAATCGGCTTTTCTAAGAGCAACCGCTCTTCAAAGATAAACTATGACTATCGTGCCTCAAACATGACGAGCTCTCCAATTTTCTTCTGACGTTTAGAAACTTCTACAAATTGAAAATCGGCATGTGTATGCCTGGCCTCAAAGCTGCATAGTCTCCGATAAAAGCACCATTGCTGCTCCAACAGTGCACCACACACACACGCACACACACACTCTGGTCCCTCTACCATCAACCACTGTGTATGCCCGATGTGAGTGTCCAGCGTGCACAATGAGACCAGACTGGATGGCCGAATGAGTTAAAGTGTCCGTCTCCCATGCTGGTAGATCGTGGGGTTGTGGGTTAGGACCCTGGTCGACTCAAACCAATGACTTAAAAATTGATACTTGTCGCTTCCTAGCCAGGCACTCGCCATTATTAGGATATGGCAAGGACTGGTGTGCTCAGTATCAGGATAATGTGACTGAGTGGGATACCAGGTCATGGTGCCGGCGGCCTGGTTTCCCAGTGGGACAGCACTATAAAGTCGTCATAATTGCGCACTGTCACAAGTCGGTACCCATCCTGATATAACCTTAGATGTTGCTACGACGTAAAACAACAACAAAACAAACAAACAAGCATGCACACTGCATCAAGTTTTCTGTATTGATGCAGTGTGCTCCGACACCACCCTAGCCAAGTCCAGGAGCCAGATCAGCAGATGTGGGTGCCTGCTGGGTGCCAGCTTTGATATATGGGAATACTCACATTGATACATACCGTGATATAACTTCAAATGTTGCCAGGACGTAAAACCCCCCATTTAATCAATCAGTCTACATGTCCACCACCGTGGCTGAGACGATTAGCATTCCTCTCTCACAAGTCACAGCTTGGTGGTCTTCGGTAAACAACCAGCCGCCGAAAGCTTCTGTCCCCCCCCCCCCCCACTCTCTCTGTCTCTCTCTCTTCCTTTCTGCTGGCTGCTCGACCAGTACTGGGTGTGTTCGCATGCACATCTCAATGTGGGTTGGTGAGTGGTCCATTCGACTGGAGCTGCCTTACACGGCTGGCACTTCCCTCCATTGCTCTCCCTCGTCACAATAGTTCATTCCTCTGCTGAATTCTCTCCACAAGTTGGTTGGGCTGGAGAGTTGGGAGCCACGTTTAGCTGAATAGTTGTGCTGTGTTTGGTTGGTTGTTTGAGTTTTATGTCCTGGCAACATTTAAGATCATATCAGGATGAGTATCGACTTGTGACAGTGTGTACTCATGGCGACTTTATAGTGCTGCCCTACCGGCCATGGTGGCCAAATGGGTAGAGCACAGGCCTCGCATGCAGAAGATCGGGAGTTTGCGAGTTTGGTTCCCGGTCGAGTTAAACCAATGACTTAAAAATTGATACCTGTCGCTTCCTAGCCTGGTGCTCAGCATTATGCATTATTAGGATTGGGCAAGGACTGGTTAGGTCAGTGTCAGGATAATGTGACCGAGTGGGATATCGGGTCATGGTGCCGGCAGTGTTATGTATTGTACCCGGCTGGGGCGCCGGGCACCAGCGAGCGCTGCGAGGGACCAGTGTAGCAGCGGTTGAGATAAATAAACCATTGAGTAACTAGACGTCGACACGTGCAGTTGTGTTACACTCATTCCATCAGATGGTGTCAGAGGCGGAACCTTTGACGGGCATGTCGTTACCGGGGTTGAAGCCTCCCGGGCCGTTGAGCTTGGAGGACAACTTGTCTGCGAATTGGAAGACGTGGATTCATGCCTTCAATATATATGCTACTGCGGCAGGAGTACAGAGCCGGAGTGAAAAGGTTCAATGTTGCGTGTTCCTGCATGTGGCCGGTGCGGAGGCGCAGAAAGTGCATCAGGCTATGAGATTTGCTGCGGGAGACGTTGACAAACTTCGGCCGTTGAAGGAAGCATTCAGGGAATATTGCGAGGGTAAAACGAAGATTACCGTGACTCGCTACAAGTTTAATACGTTCAATCAAGGCCAGGAGAGCATGGACACGTATGTGCGGGAGCTGAGACATCGCGTAGGTCAGTGTGAGTACGGCGAGTTGGAAGAATCGTTGTTATGTGATAGGCTGGTCAGTGGCATAAAGTGTGATAAACTAAGAGATCGGTTGCTCTAGACGCCTAAGCTGACTTTGAAAGGATGTGAGGAGATGTGTCGCATGAGTGAACATCATACTAAGCAGCTCTCCAGTGGTACCGTCGAGTGTGCATTGGATTCATTACGGCAGCGTGAGCCAAACCGACTGGCGGCACGGGCGGCGTCAGCACAGCGGCCGAGAGACGGGCGGCCGGCAGCAGGTGCCAGCCGTGATTACCGAGGCAAGCCTGGTGTCGTTCAGGTCAAGTGTAGCTGGTGTGGATATGCGCATCGGCGGGACCGTGATGCATGTCCGGCTAAAGGCAAGGCGTGCGACGTGTGTAGTAAAATTGGTCATTTTGCAAAAGTGTGTCGGAGTAAGATGACGGCAGTAAATGAGATTGCGCTTGACGACGATGATGACTGGGATGACGAGCAGGCTGAGACGGATCTGTTTGTTGGAGCGGTATCAACAGATCGGGATGGCGACGCCGAATTATGGTATGCGACCATACCTGTGGATGGGTTTGAAGTGCATTTCAAACTTGACACAGGGTCCGAGGCTAACATCATTCCGGTAGGAATATTCAAGCGGATGAAATCTGCGGAGATGTCAAAGTCGCATTGCCGGTTGGTGACGTATTCGGGGCAGCGGATAAAACCACTGGGTGAGACGAATCTTCAAGTGCGTGGCCAGTGGCTATGGTTCCAGGTCACGGACACTGGATGTCCGATTCTGGGAAAGGACGCCTGCGTACGGATGCGCATCCTGTCCCGCATTGATAGTGTGCAGAAGGAGGTGACCGGCAACAAGTGTGACAGTGCCGACAGAGAAACTACGGACATGGTAACTAAATTTCATGATGTATTTAGTGGTTTGGGCACTATTAAAGTGGAGGTGAAAATTCATGTAGATGACACTGTGCAGCCAGTAGTGGATCCTCCCAGACGAGTGCCTCATGCTATTGAGGATAAAGTATGAAGTGAACTTGATAGAATGCTTGAGCTAGGTGTAATTGTTGAGGAGACTGAGCCAACTCCATGGGTAAATTCAATCACGATAGTCAAGAAGAAAGATAAGATCCGCATATGTTTAGATCCAACTAAACTTAATAAGGCGATCAAGCGGGGGGCCATATCCCACTAGGACTATTGAGGAGGTGGTTGCCAAGCTGGATGGTGCTAAGTATTTTTCGGTGGTAGACGCGAAAAGTGGATACTGGCAGATTCAGCTCGATACTGACAGTTCAAAGTTGTGTACTTTCAACACGCCATGGGGTCGGTTTCGGTATACTAGGTTGCCGTTTGGGATAAAGACTGCCGGCGACATATTCATCTATGAGATGAACAGAATTCTGCATGACCTAAAGGGCATTAATGTGATAACTGATGATATTCTTGTATATGGTAACTCACTGCACGAACATAATGAAAATTTGAAGGCAGTTCTCGAACGGGCAAGACAAGTAAATTTGCGCTTAAACCCAGCTAAATCGAGTATATGTAAACGGAGTGTTGAATATGTAGGTCATGTAATTTCTGAACACGGTATTACGCCTAACAAGGAAAGAGTACAAGCCATTACTGACATGCCCACACCCACAGATAAGCAATCGGTTCAACGGTTTCTCGGAATGATAGCATATGTTGCGAAATTTCTTCCCAATCTGGCGGAGATCACTAAACCCTTACGCATATTGACTAACAAAGAGACGGCTTGGCATTGGGAAGCCGAGCAAGTAAAGGCATTTGAAATGTTGAAAATAATGATAACACAGGCTCCCGTTCTCCGTTTCTATGATGTTCAGAAAGTAATCACTCTACAAGTAGATGCTTCCAAGTCGGGACTTGGCGCAGCTTTGATGCAGGAAGGGCATCCGATTGCCATGGCTTCTAAAGCTCTGGATGCTACACAAAGTAGTTATGCTGTGATTGAGAAGGAGCTTTTGGCCATATGCTTTGGATGCACTAAATTTCACAATTACATTTTTGGCAAGAAAGTACGCATTGAAACGGATCATAAGCCTTTGGTATCAATTGTAGATAAGCCTCTCCGTCAATTGTCTGCCCGTATGCAACGTATGCGGATGCGTCTGCAAAACTATGATCTAGAATTGGTACATGTCAAAGGATGTAATATGTTTGTTGCAGATGCCCTCTCCCGAGACCACAGCACCAAGACCGGACCCGGCGACCTGTTTGACAATGAAATAAGTGTGGCAGCGGTAGGGGTTGTGCAAGGGTGTATGCAGCAGATCAGGTCTGAAATGGTACGGGATACTGAGTTGATGGGGGTGGCCGACATGGTTGACAATGGGTGGCCGGAAGATAAACGTAAGGTGCTGGCTGAAGCATTGCCATATCATACATTCCGACATGACATTACAAGGCAAGGGGATGTGTTGTTGAAAGGTAGTAGAATAATCATACCGAAGCAAGTGCGAAAATCAGTGCTTGACAAGCTACACGAAACGCATCAGGGTATCATTAAAAGTAAAACATTAGCGAGAGAGCATGTGTTTTGGCCAGGGATGCAGACTCAGTTGGAAGATTTGATTCAGAGGTGTAGTTTGTGCCAGCAGTATAGAAACAAGCAACATAAGGAACCACTGCAACCTCATGACATACCATGCATTCCATTTAACAAGGTAGGAGCTGATTTATTTCAGTTAGGGGACCAGCATTACTTAATATTGGTTGACTATTTTTCCAAGTATCCGGAAGTAGTAGAGTTACACAGTACTACTAGCAAGGCAGTTATAGGGATGATGAAACAGGTGTTTGGCAGGCACGTTATTCCAGCAGTAGTGGTTTCTGATAATGGGCCACAGTTTGCAAGCGTAGAGTATAGGGAATTTGCAGCTGAATATGAGTTTCAGGTTGTGTTTTCCAGCCCACATTATCCGCAAAGTAATGGTCAAGCGGAGCGACACATCCAGACAGTTAAAACGATGATAAAAAAGGCCAGGAAAGAATCAAAAGATTATAATCTGGCGTTGCTCAACTTCCGGAACACTCCGGTGATAGGTTTGGATGCCTCACCGGCTCAATTATTAATGAGTCGGAAACTTAGATCGAAACTACCGATATTAAGTAAGCATTTAAAGGCTAGGGCAGTAACGATAGGACACAGGCAAATACAGAAAGTACAAGCTACCCAGAAGGGATTCTATGATCGACACGCAGGACGGCCGTACAGACAGTTACAGGCAGGGGAGCAGGTACAGTACCTGACACACAAGGGAGAATGGGCACCTGGGGTTGTAGTGAAGGAGAAGGGGAAAGACTCAGGTAGCTATGGGATATTGAATAGCAAAGGACTCACAGTAAAAAGAAATAGGAAACACATTTTTCCGACACGTGGGAACGTGAGTCCGATTCGTCAGGGTATCAAGAAGCCTGTGCCACAGTTTGATAGTAGCAATGTGAAAGCCGGGGCAAAGTCCACGCCATATCGCACTCGGCGAGGGAGAGAGATTAGGCCAGTGGAAAGGCTAGGTTATCGCTAGTGGACTTAAAGCTTGACATGCTTATCAGCAAGCTGTCGGGATTAAGACCAATTAAAAGTGTGAGAAACGAATTGTAGGATTAGGTTAAGTTCTTTAGTGAGATAAGTTAATCAGTAGTATGTGGAACGGGTCCAGATAAGGGCAGTGCTGAACTGGGAACTTGATGTGAAGGTCTATTCTGAGAATATACATTTTGTTGTTTCAGAAATTGTGTGACGGTATGTGCATGTGGGAATGTAGAAATATACCCGAATTTATGATAAATGCTGCCCATTGACTATTTTGTGCAAGTTATAGATACAGGCACATGTATGTTTATTGCATTGTTTCATCTTTTTTTTTTTTCTTTTTTTTTATCGGGATACCTAGATTTTTTATTTTTTATTTTTTCAAAGAGGAGATAGGAGTTTGTATGTTGTGATCTGACGCTATGGACAAAAGGCGGTTTTGAGAACTGCGCGTCAACACAGGCCAAGGACGATTATGATCAATGCAAAGGAGTAGGACTGAACTCTGAGGCACGTGGATGCAATCCCAGCTGTGCGAGGCGGACTCATTGGGTGATTATCACTGTGTTGAACCGTACATGCCATTTGTGTTTATTCCAGCTTTCATCTTATATTGTTTATAAAAAGGGAGATGTTATGTATTGTACCTGGCTGGGGCGCCGGGCACCAGCGAGCGCTGCGAGGGACCAGTGTAGCAGCGGTTGAGATAAATAAACCATTGAGTAACTAGACGTCGACACGTGCAGTTGTGTTACACTCATTCCATCACAGGCAGCCTGATTTCCCAGTGGGGCAGCACTATAAAGTCGCCATGAGTGCGCACTGTCAAAAGTCGGTACCCGTACCCGTCCAGGGTTTGAAACCAGGGTTTTGACTCCCATGACCTGTCAAAAGGGGAAGCGGACACTCAACTCATTCGGCCATCCCAGTTGGTAACTCTTTCTACTTCTTTGTCCTCTTCTCTTTCTTCGCCTTCTCCTTCTAGTGACCGGAATTGGGTGGACAAATATCCGTATGAGCACTAGCTAGCTTCCTGTGCAGGAGGTTGTGGGTGCGAATCCCAGCCCAGTCAAACCAATGAATTCCAAAATTGATGCTTGTCGCTACTCTATTGATACTCGGCATTATTTGGATGGTTTGCTCAGTATTGGAATATTGGGACTGAGTGGGGTGTTTGGTCATGGTACTGGTGTCCCAGTCTCGCAGTGGGGCAGCACTATGAAGTCCAACCTCGCTACCTCTTTGATCCAGAAATCTTAGGACCTGGCTATTGCTAAATTAAAGAAAATGGTGGAGTACAGAAATTGTCAGATTACATTCATGCGTGTCATCAACATTTGAGAATATTGTGAGTGTGCAATATGCATATTCCTAATCATTTCAGACGCAAAATCCTGTAAACTCTAATCCCAAGACTTGAGATAAACATTGGAGTCAAACCATCAACAGGTTCATTTTTTGCATTCCTATTTTTTTGTTCATTGCTCGATAATCTTTTCACCACAAGTAAAGTGGAATTAGTGACAATTAAAATTACCTTCATGTAAAAATCTTTAATTTTAATTAAATTTCCGGATTGGCATTCATGGGTTTTAGCACCTGAACTCTTCTTATATATATGCGTATATATATATGTATATATAATTCATTCTATATGTATTAATAGGAGATGAAGAATGCCTTTGTCTATCGTTTTCTAAGGTGATATGGGTTACATCCATATATATGTACTATATAATGTATTATGTGGATATAAATAACGGCGGCCCCTTAAATGTAACCATCTTCTTCCATGTTATTTGCTGCGGAGCGGGGACTTTTCTCTACTCCCCCTGCCTCCTATACTGTGAGCTAGCTGTCACTCTGCTCACTTTCAAACTTTTTCGGGAGGGCATATATTCTCCTTTCAGAGAATAAACTGAACCCAAACCAAGTCCTAGTCTTTCTTTCTCATTTGCGAACGAACTATTTATATATGTATATATATATATATATATATATATATATATATGTACATACATAAATCCATATATACATAGTCGGGTAGTGAGTGACGTATAGTATTTCTGGCATTCAATTCTTTCTTTGTTAAGAACCAGGTACAAAGTGGCTGATATCTGAGCCAGAGCTGTATGAAAGGCTTTCTGCTTCAGCAGGTAAGCAATACGGTACACAGTAGGGTCATACCGCCCAATATAGCACGACAAATGGCGGGACACTTTGAGTTATTCTCCTCTTTTTTTATTTTTTTATTTTGTTGTTGCGATTTAGTATATTTTTTCCCCGATTGATGTCACACCAAAGGATGGGTGAGGATTGATCACTCCAAGACTATTTGCATCGAATATTGAATGCCTTCGAAATGTTTTCACTTAATTTTTTGCTTATGTTCCATATTTCACTTCTTTTGTCATACGAATATAGTATATATATATGGATTACATTATAGTGTGTATATGTAGGGGATCTTGCATCTTTGAGTTTCGCGACTGAGAGCGCCTTACAGCCAGTTATAGTGTCATAACTGGCCGGTGGTGGCGCCACTGTCAACGGATGGCTGAATGCGTTGGGCGTCCATCTCCCCGTTTTGGTAGGTCGTGGGATTCGAACCCGCAGGTCGAGTCAAACCAATGACTTAAACATTCCTCCCCTTTCCTCCCCATTCCTCCCCTCTCCTCCCCTCTCCTCCCCTCTCCTCCCCTCTCCTCCCCTCTCCTCCCCTCTCCTCCCCTCTCCTCCCCTCTCCTCTCCTCTCCTCCCCTCTCCTCCACTCTCCTCTCCTATCCTCCCCTTTACTCCCCTTACCCCCTCTTTCCTCCCCTTTCCTCCTCTTTCCTCCCCTTTCCTCCTCTTGGCTCCTCTTGCCTCATCTTGCCACCCAAATCCTCCTGCTGTTCCCCTTGCCTGCGATCCTCTTGCCTCCCGCTACCCCCTTACTGCTCCTTTTTCCTCTTCCTATACACCAGGTCCAGGTACCTGGTCCTTTAGCCTCCCAGTATTCCCCTCTCCCACCCCATAGTCCTTTTATTATCCTTGAAGCGGCTGTCACACCTCGCCGGATTGAGCAACGGACAGAATTGCCAGTCCGGTGGTGATAAGTATTAAAATGTGTCAAAATGTTGCGCTATCGAGTCAATTGCCGCTGGACGAACGGACATGAAATGGACATGAAACGGACATGAAACGGACATGACGCGGACATGAAATGGACATGAAACGGACATGAAACGGACATAAAACGGACATGAACCGATAGCCAACGGACGAAACAAACTCAAGCCGGATAAGAACCATAGACGTCAATCCGGCCACATCCGTTCCTAGTTCTGTGCATGTTCAAAACTTGTATGGACACAAACCGGTGAGGTGTGACAGGGCCTTAACCCACCACACACCGTTCATCCAACTCTCTCCCCCCCCCCCTCCCCCGGTAACCCAGCAGTCACCGGCACCGAGTCAACATTCCATTCATTCAGCGGCTAGCCAGTCAGTGAAGCCAGGACTCCTTCCGGAGTGTGACTGTTGGAATATGCTGCTGCGTGCTGCTGCATGTTGCTGCGTGCTGCTGCATGTCGCTGCGTGTCACTGCGTGTCACTGCGTGTCACTGCGTCCCGCTGCGTGCCGCTACGTGTCGCTGGGTGTCGCTGGGTGCTGCTGGGTGCCGCTGTGTGTCGCTGCGTGCCACTGCATGTCGCTGCGTGTCGCTGGGTGCCGCTGCGTGTCGCTGCATGTCGCTGCGTGTCACTGCGTGTCGCTGCGTGTCGCTGGGTGCTGCTGGGTTGCGCTGGGTTGCGCTGGGTTGCGCTGAATTCTACTGCGTGCCGCTGGGTACCGCTGGGTGCCGCTGGTTTCTGTTAGGTGGGTGCCGCTGGGTGCCGCTGGTTTCTGATAGGTGGGTGCCGCTGAGTGCCGCTAGGTGTTGCTGGGTGCCGCTGGGTGCTGCTGGTTTCTGGTAGGTGACTGCCGCTGGGTGCTGCTGGTTTCTGGTTGATGGGTGCCGCTGAGTGTTCCTGGGTGCCGCTGGGTGCCGCTGGGTGCCGCTGTTTCTGGTAGGTGACTGCCGCTGAGTGCCGCTAGGTGCTGCTGGGTGCCGCTCCGGTGGGTCCGCCCTCTGCTCCCCGCATTATCTACCTGCTCAATGCTTAATGCCGTATCGACCTGCTGAAGGAGGTCCGGGCCCACCCCTCCGTGACCCTGCGGTGGCAGGAGGTGCGGCAGAGGGTGGGGGGGACACGGTGGAGGGCGAGGGGTGAGGGGGGAGCGTAGGGGAGTGGCGACTCTAGTGGGTACCGGAGGAGCCAATGTAGGTTTTGTGCTTGTGTCCGGAACATTTAGTGCTAAGATGTGGCTACACCCTACCCCACCCCCACTCCCCCACCGAACAGACAAAACCCTCCTCGTACACACACCCACGTCCCACCCACACCCCTTGCCCTACAACCACAAAACACGGACTAGTTTCAGGGAACCTGTTAAAGTGTTATTATTGTATATTAGTTGATTAAAGTTGCATAGTCCGATGGTTTTGAATTTCTGCCATTTTTCTGAGATAAATATATTTAATTGGTTGTTATAACCTACCTTACTTTAGGTTGAAGTAACTTTCATTTTGAATGGCTACCTTTTGAGATATTTGAAGTGCAAACATCCTAAATTGATTTTGGCAAGCATGCCAAAACTCTCACCATAGGCTTATGCAGTAACAGGTTCTGTTAAATTTACTCAGTATGCCCTTCTATGTGACAACAAATGTTTAATAAGTACACCAATATCTAAGTTAGATATGTAGAATAAAATCTCAGTGAATGTTTTTATTTTGAAACGTGTATGCTTCATGGGACTATGCAGCTTTAAGCAGGGGAAGTTTCAATCGGGGACGATTGGTCTTCCTCATTCCACTGCTCCTTGCCCCATCCTGGTAATGTTGAGTGCCCATATTGACTACAAGAAAGCTGACAAACGGTGGCGACCCACTCTATGCAGAGGGACAATAGTCAAAAGGGGGATTTCACTCTGATAAATGTCTGTCCTACGGCTGTAAACCCACGTACACACATACGCCTGGATGAACAATAAAGGATTTGCACACCGATTGAGGGCGAGGGGTTGTGAGATTAAATTCATCCCTCTGTCCTGCATTGGGATAGAAGCATCTCAGGTTATATATATATTGTTGAAATTGAGGCATTGGCAATTGATCAGGCAATGCATATTGCAGAAATCGTCAGCTGGGTTTTGTTGCATTTGGTACATGCAGTAGACACCAGGGGGCGCCACCCCACGAGTCATTTCCCCCGATATGACATCCTCAGTAGACAATCGTCGTTCCTGAATGGAAATGCCTTCGGGCACTAATGTCATAGCATTTACGTTATCGGGAAAACATATGCATGATATATAATTATATATATATATATGTGGATAGTGATAAGGCCCCTTATATATGTGGATAGCGATAAGGCCCTTTATTATTAGTATGTGTGCATGGGTATGTGTGTATGTGTGTGTGCAAGTATGCATGTTTGTATGTGTGCATGTGTATACGTGCATGTCTATGTGTGCAAGTATGCATGTTTGCATGTGTGTATGTGTGTATATATGTATATGCATGTGTGTATGTGTGTATGTGAGTATGTGTGTATGTGTGTACGTGTAAATCTATATAGGTGTATATGTGTGTATACATATGCTTATATGTGGACATGTGTATATGTATATGTGTATGTGTGTATTTGTCTATATGTATATATGTGTATATGTACATATGTGTATATGTACCAACTAGGGACAGGGCACAGGTGAAAGGAAGGCGGTAAAACCAAAAGTCAGGGACAATGCCATTAGAACTATGGTTAACAATTTAACACCACAGCCGACCCACCTGGTCACAGTCCCGGAGAGTACCAATGTGTTCTGGCACATCTAGGCACTAACTAGGTGCAGGGCACAAGTGAAAGGAAAGCTGCAAACAAAAACAAACAAACAAATTCTGGGAATGCATCCTCATCCACAAGCCTATTACCATCTCACTAGATGTACATACTAGGCTACAATATTAGTTGTATGATAGGAAGTTATACTCCCCCCCCCCCCCCAACAAAAAAATAGTAACATAGATACTAACTACTTAAATAAATGCTGGTGGATGTCCCGGATACCAACCCGGAAACCGGAACCTGGGTATACACCATAACATTCCTAACAGCTGTCCAGCTTTGAAAACAAGCACCCTCATGGGAGCTTACACGCTATGGGCAGAATAAATACCATATCAATAACAATTTATAACAATTTTAATATGTGTATATGTGTATATGCGTAAATGCGTATATGCGTATATGTGTGTGTGTATATGAATATATGGATATCTCTCTATATGTATACATACAAATGCGTATATGTGTTATCCATATATAATTATGTATACACATATGTATAGACATGTGTGTTTGTCATAATTTACATCTTCAAATAGGAATTGCTCAAACGAATTAGGAAGATTCCCGATTTGGGGTAATCTGATGGAATATTTCCCGCTTCCCAAGTGCTTCATTTTGTAAGCTGCTCCATGAGATAGAGATAGATACTGGGTTGTTTGTAACCTTACGACGGTTACCAGTTGCAGAACTGCAACATTATAAAAGTAATCTTCCCAGACGGGGAATCGAACCCCGGCCGCGGCGGTGAGAGCGCCGAATCCTAACCACTAGACCACCTGGGATACTCAGCTACGTGATCAACGAACTCGTGATGAGGGCTAACATATGTTACACCAGTGGTGTTCAACCTTGTTTATGTTTTATTTCAACAGGTTAAAGCCTATGAACGACAACATCGCTGCTATGAAAAGTCCAGCCCTGAAAACGAGGCTGAACGAAAACACTCGCCACAGGTAAGTCTCCACATGTCGCCCATTAAAACTACTGTGAAAATGTGCCAATTGAAAATGCCTCAAATTTATTTATTTATTAGGTGAAGGGACCTAATGTGAGCTTTAATTATTTGTTGTTGTTGAAGATGTATGTTTCCTACCATGGATAAGTCTGAATAGTCTTGTTTTCACCATTAGATAGTTGGTCGATAGAAAGCCCAAGCCTACACTTTTAACGACCCAAGGGATTTTGAAACTGACACACCTCCTAGACAATGGTATGAGAGCAACTGGCCTTAGATGGCACTGTAAGTTATACACAGCGGTGGAAATCCAAATTGGCAGAGGTTAAATAAAGTGTGGCTCAAAGGGAGGGTCACGTGACCAAAACCAAAACATTTTACTTATTCACAATTCATCTGCCTTTGCTTATTAAAGCCTCCTAGTCTGATGGTTTTAAGCTTCTCTCATGATTTTAGATAAATATATTCTTGATCATTACAATATGCCTTATTTTAGTTTGAAGACATGTTTATGGACTGTGGACTTATCGAAGGATGATGTAAATATCATGGACAAAGAAGATCACCAACAAAGAAGTTCTTAGAAAAATTAAAACTAAGAAAAGCTTGTTTGCCACTATACAGACAAAGAAACTTATTTATTTTGGCCACATCATTCGTCAGAGTTCAATATACCATACATTGTTGGACGGGAAGGTGAATGGCAGCAGAGGGAGAGGGAGACCAAGAACATCATGGTTTACAAATATTTCACAGTGGACAGGTTTGAATTATTCACAGTCTATCAGAAGAGCACACTATTGGGACAAGTGGAGAACCATTGCATCCAACCCTCGACTAGAGGACGGAACTATTGATTGATTGATGATTGATTGATTGACATGTTTATCGGAAATAGATCACTTGGCAGATATTTTAAATGTAAACATACCAAATTAATGTTGGCATGTGCATCAACATTCTAGCTCCATGGGATTCAGCAGTGACAGGTTGCTATTAAATGTACTTAGTATTTCTTCTATGCAGCAACAAATCTTTGATAAGTGAACTAATATCTAAGTTGAAGATCTAGAATCAAATCTATATAAGTGTTTTGGTTTCGAAAAGTTGGTGTAGCTTTAAAAAGCTTTGATTCTACATATCCAAATTGGATATTGACACTCCGATATATATGTAGGACAATTTAATAGAACGTGTTAGTACTGAAGCCTATGGTGGCAGAGTTTTGACTTTTCCATCAAGATTGAATTTGTCAGTTCCGACTTCAAGTATCTCCAAAGTTAGCCATTTAAAGAAAATGTTACTTCAAACTCAATTAAGTTAATTATACTGATACTCTTATCTTTGAAAGATGACGGAAACCCACAACCACTGTAGAACTATGGTACTTTAACTGAACACAACTGACAGCAAGTTACGACAATCCGATTAAAGCTGAGATTCCATATACGCGGTATGCGGTATGCGCCATAGATACCCATGCCGACCTCCAATAGTCGATATCTTATTTTTGTGTTTACAAAAAAAAAAAAAAAAAAATATCCATCCCATTTTTGGAGTATTTTGCTCCAAATTTGTGAAGGAAAGTCAAAGTTACTGTTGTTTTCTATGACAAACGCAGCAGCATTCGCATTCGCACTGATCGGTCCATGGGTCGATCCATTTGCCGCATTCGCATTCGAGTTCGCATTCGCATTCAGATGTATGGAAGCACTACTATGCCTTTATATGTTTTTCGGTTTTTGCCACATTCGCATTCACATTCGCATTCACATCCGCATACCGCATACCGCATACCGCATACCGCATACCGCATACCGCATACCGCGTATATGGAATCTTAGCTTAAAGCAATTTATGGATGGCTCTTGAACTTTTTCAATAGCCACAAATGTGTTGAAATACGCTAATATTTATAATTTCGCTCGATCAACCTCACACTGGAATTTAAAACCGTCAATTATCAGCTGGGTTTGTGGGCGGGGAAGGAGGGTTGGAAGAATGCTGAGCTTGTAATGATCACTATATGGATTTATTGGTTATTACTGATGGAGGAAATTCGGTGGTTGGGTACGTGTGTGTTGAGCAAGTGCTGTAAATAAGTTGTGTATGAGTGGCACTCTGTGGGCTGGAATTGACGTGGTGGGCTGCCAACAGTATGTGGGGCACTGGGGACAGGGCGGGCAGTCAATCTGAACTGGTGGTGTGTCAGTGCAGCACACCCACACCCACACCTACACATGCCAATATCTACACCCACACCCACACACCCCCACATGCCAATATCCACACCCACACCCACACACCCCCACATCCACACTCACACCCACCAATATCCACACCCACACCCACACCAACACCCGCCAATATCCACACCCACACTCACACCCACACCCTACCCACACCCACACTAATATCCGCCCATATCCACACCCACACCCACCTATATCCACACCCACACATGCAACTATCCACACCCACACAGGCCAACATCCACACTCACATTAACATGCACATCCACACCCACACCCGCCAATATCCACACCCACACTCACACCCACACCCTACCCACACCCACACTAATATCCGCCAATATCACCACCCACACCCACCTATATCCACACCCACACACGCAACTATCCACACCCACACAGGCCAACATCCACACTCACATTAACACGCACATCCACACCCACACCCGCCAATATCCACACCAACACCCGCCTTTATCCACACCCACACAAGCAACTATCTACACCCACACAGGCCAATATCCACACTCACATTAACACGCACATCCACACCCACACCCGCCAATATCCACACCCACACTCACACCCACACCCTACCCACACCCACACTAATATCCGCCAATATCCACACCCACACCCGCCTTTATCCACACCCACACAAGCAACTATCTACACCCACACAGGCCAACATTCACACTCATATTAACACGCACATCCACACCCACACCCGCCAATATCCACACCCACACTCACACCCACACCCATACCCACACCCACACTAATATCCGCCAATATCCACACCCACACCCCCCCCCTATATCCACACCCACACACGCAACTATCTACACCCACACAGGCCAATATCCACACTCATATTAACATGCACATCCACACCCAAACCCGCCAATATCCACACCCACACTCACACCCACACCCATACCAACACCCACACTAATATCTGCCAATATCCACACCCACACCCCCTATATCCACACCCACACACGCAACTATCCACACCCACACAGGCCAACATTCACACTCACATTAACATGCACATCCACACCTACACACGCCAATATCCACACCCACACCCATACCCACACCCACACTAATATCTGCCAATATCCACACCCACACCCACCTATATCCACACCCACACACGCAACTATCCACACCCACACAGGCCAACATCCTCACTCACATTAACACGCACATCCACACCCACACCCGCCAATATCCACACCCACACTCACACCCACACCCATACCCACACCCACACTAATATCCGCCAATATCCACACCCACACCCACCTATATCCACACCCACACACACAACTATCCACACCCACACAGGCCAACATCCACACTCACATTAACACGCACATCCACACCCACACCCGCCAATATCCACACCCAAACCCGCCAATATCCACACCCACACTCACACCCACACCCTACCCACACCCACACTAATATCCGCCAATATCACCACCCACACCCACCTATATCCACACCCACACAAGCAACTATCCACACCCACACAGGCCAACATCCACACTCACATTAACACGCACATCCACACCCACACCCGCCAATATCCACACCCACACCCGCCAATATCCACACCCACACTCACACCCACACCCTACCCACACCCACACTAATATCCGCCAATATCCACACCCACACCCCCCCTATATCCACACCCACACACGCAACTATCCACACCCACACAGGCCAACATCCACACTCACATTAACACGAACATCCACACCCGCTAATATCCATATCCACACACGCCAACATTCACACTCACATCCACACCCACACACGCATGCATACCCCCCCCCACCTCCACACACACATCCACACCCTGCATCACCGCACTGCGGGTTGTGTTCAACTCGGTGCCTGATTAGATGCCAATCGTGTAAATGCGCGGTTCCAACCAAGCCAACAGTGCCCGACTTAGCCCGATATCAGTCCGGTGCCTACTGACTGCTGACTGATATTAACCCTCGACAGGTCCGACGGGACGGCCGAGATCAGACGGGATGGCAGAATGAAGCGAACACCCGCTTCCTGTGCGGCAGGTCGTGGGATTCGAACCCGTGGGGTTCAATTCCGGCCGTGTCAAACCAATGATTTTTTTTTCTTGAAGATTTATACTGCCTATCATGGATAAGTCTGAATAGACTTGTTTTCACCATTAGACAGTTTGTCGATAGAAAGCCCGAGCCTACACGTTTACCGACCCAAGGGATTTTTTAACCTCCCACATCACATAGACATGGTATGAGAGCAACTGGCCTTTGTGACGCTGTAAGTTATACACATCGGTGGAAATCCAAATTGGCAGAGGTGGGGGGGCACAGGGAATCGAACCACTGACCTTCAGATTAGAAGTCCGACCTAGAAAAAAGTCAGACACTCTAACCACTCCGCCACAGAGAACACCAAATAAATTGGCACTTGCAGCTATCTAACCTGGTGCTCGGCATTAATAGGATAGTGCAAGGAGCAGTGGAATGAGGGAAATTAATTGTCCACAGGTGCTCAATCAATGAAAGTATAGTAGTCTGCACTGACCTCTAAAGAAAGGAGTCACATAGAGAGGTTAGCGTGCATCAGGGAGCCTAGGTAGTCTAATGGTTAGCACGCTAGCCTAATAAAGTGAGTCTAGGTAATGTAATGGTTAGCACGCTAGTCCTGGGAATGGAACCTAGGTAGTGTAATGGTTAGCATGCTAGCCCTGAAAAGCTAGCATAGGTAGTGTAATGTTTAGCATGCTAGCTCTAAAGAAATTAGCCTAAGTGGTGTAATTGTTTGCATGCTATCCCCCGGAAAGTGAGACTAAGTAGTGTAATAGGGGCTAACATGGATACCATGGATACCATGGATACCATGTTAGCTCCAGAACGGCAGGATGGGTGGGTTCGAATCAGACTGGGTTCGAATCCGTTTCCCATTTTCTTCAACCGCATGACAAATATAGTAAATATGTGTATAATATGAATACATATATATAAAGTATTATTTGATTTACCTAGATGTCAGTCAGTCAGTCACCGATTTGCTCATATCTGCTCAGCCGGCAACGGACTGTTGGATAACAACAGTCTGCTGGGCTAGTCGGACTGGGTAAAGCTAAACATGTGGCATCATTTAGATGGGAAATAATAAGCTAGCCGGTCACGTGATATACATAACAACCCCAGAAGAGGGCGCCACTGTACTTTTTCAGTGTTATAGCTCCATAAAGTCATCATGCCCAAATGTGTACCCTTTGTGCACTGTGCACAGATTTTGTTTGCTTTGTTATTTGAGTGTGTTTTATTGACCCCTGATAAACATTATCGCACAACGCTGGGCATGCCTTCTCACCATTGATAGATCACGTGGTATCTGATGAAATTCACACTCTCGTATTTTTGTTATGCTTTGAGCAATATGTCATGCAGCCTGCATTTAATAGAGGTGCATATATTTAGCCTTTACAGTGAGTGAGTTGGGTTGTATATCCTAGCAACATTTGATGTAATATCAGAAAATCCAGAAGCTACCCCTGTTCTATACCCCCCCCCCCCACATACACACACAACCCTCCTGTCCCAACATCAGAACCTTCTCTGATTTTCTTTATCTCTTCGCTGTCCAGCAAACTTATAGCACCCCACCTACCACTAATCTACTCAACCATTAACTAATCTACTCAGCCATTAACAAATCTACTCAACCATTAACACATCTACTCAAGCATTAACAAATCTACTCAACCATTGACAAATCTACTCAACCATTGACAAATCTACTCAACCATTAACAAATCTACTAAACCATTAACAAATCTACTCAACCATTAACTAATCTACTCAACCATTAACAAATCTACTCAACCATTAACAAATCTACTCAACCATTAACAAATCTACTCAACCATTAACAAATCTACTTAACACTTGAACCAGACGGCATGGCCGAATGAGGGAGAGCGTCCGTCTCCCGTGTTGGTAGAACATGGGATCGTGGGTTCGAACCCTGCTCAAGTCAAACCAATGACTTAAAAATTGATACTTGTCGCTTCCTAGCCCCGCAGTTGGCATTATTAAGGTAGGGCAAGGACTGGTTGGCTCAGTGTCAGGATAATGTAATTGAGTGGAATATCAGGTCATGGTGCTGATTGTCTGGTCTCCCAGTGGGGCAGCACTATAAAGTCACTATGAGTGCGCACTGTCACAAGTCGGTACCAGTCCTGATATGACCTTAGATGTTGCTAGGACTTAAAACAACAATAAACAAACAAACTTAACACTTGTGTGCCTCTCCCACAGGAACCTAAATCAGTACTTCCCATACACCTCCGTTAATTAACCTACCATCCAAACTATCTCCACTGCAATATCGTCAGTCTAGAGTATGTAAAGCAAACAATTATATATAATAGATGAAAGCAAATAACACGAAGCATAACACTGTCGCCATTCTCATGCCCTATCCCATTACTAACATTTATCATCATCAAAGAATTGTGTAAACAGGTAATGGCTGGAACACCAGTGTCTCAATGGTGACTAATATATTCTGATGAATAAATAAATATTGATAAAATAAAAGACACATGTACCAACTTCTGCCAGTGGAGACTCATGGCGACTTGACAGCGCTGCCCCATTAAGATACCATGCCACGGGAACCGTGACCCAATAACCCACTCAATCAGATAATCCTGACCCTGAACCAATCAGCTCTTACCATATGTTAAAGCTGCATAGTACGATGAAGCATCAAATTTTGAAAACCAAAACAAGTATCTCAATTTGATTCTACATATCTAACTTAAATACTGGTGCACTTGTTAAACATTTGTCACCACACAGAAGGGAATACAGAGGCAATTTAAAAGAACCTATTACTGCCGAAACCTATGGTGTCAGAGTTTTGGCAAGCAAGCCAAAACTAAGTTTGATTGTTTGCACTTCAAATATCTCAAAACTTAGTTATTTAAAATAAAAGTTACTTCAAGTGAAAGTAGGGTACAATATAACGATCACCCTAATATGTTTATCTCAGAAAATGACAGAAACTGAAAACCCATCGGACTATGCAACTTTAATAAGGCCGAGTATCAGTCAAGGTAGAAAAGAATACCACTGTTGTCCTTGACTTGGCTCCGTTTGGCTACCCCGTCTGGGTTCTCATTATGCGGTTATATTTCCTACTATCGGAGTATTTCTGAGAGCATCTACTGGCTAGCTCTAGGTGATGTCTTTTACCAGAAAGCTCACCCTACTTCAAATGCTCAAAGTTGCATAGTCCGATGCTTTTGAGTTTTTGCTATTTTCTCAGATAAATATATGATGCTAATCGTTATAATCTACTTTACTTTAGCTTGAAGTAACTTTAAATTTAAATGGTTAAGTTAGGAGATATTTGACGTCAAAACATGCCAAAATAATTTTGGCAAGCACGCCAAATCTCTGACACCATAGACTTCAGTAGTAACAGTTTCTATTAGTTGACTTATTATTCCCTTCTATGCAGCAACAAATGCTTAATAAGTGCACCAGCGTTTAAGTTTAATATGTAGAATCAAATCTAGATAATTTTTTTGTTTTAGAAAATTTGATGTTTTCATCGCACTATTCAACTTTAAAGCTGCATGAAATTGTCAAAACCGAAACACTCATGTAATACCCCAGTCACACTACAGCTTGCGACCACTTTGCGACCACCTTAGACCAAAGGACCCACACACACCAGTGACTCCTAGACATTGGCAACCATTGTTTTGGTAGCAATGACGTCCCTGGTGAGTGTGGGTTCTTTGGTCTAAGGTGGTCGCAAATTGGTCGCAAGCTGTAGTGTGACTGGCGTATTAGGTAATCAGCCATTACAGATACACAATGAACATCCGTTACGCACCACTGACCCTGCACGGTCTCGGTCATGCTCCCCTTATTTCTCTTCGTCTGTGACCGACACGCCCGGTTACATACAACACACTCAAAAAACTACCATTTCATCAAAGGGCCTTTTTTTGGTGCATTAGTTGATTAAGAAGGGGAAATTTCAATCACGGGCAATTAGTCTTCTTCACTCAACTGCTCATTGCCGTATCCGAATAAGGCAGAGCACCTGGCTAGGAAGTGAAAAGTATCAATTGTTAAGTTAGTGGTTTGACTCGACCAGGGTTCGAACCCACAACCTACCAACACGGGAGGCGGACGCTCAACTCATTCTGCCATCCCCTCTGGTCTTATTTCTAATTACTTCCATGTTCCACACAGATCGAATGCCTATAAATAATCAATCATGTCCGATCTATTTTAGATGACTAAGATTTCTTTTAGATCAAAATCTGTTCCAACCCCCCGCCCCCCCCACACACACACAGAGACACGCACACACTCCCACCCACCCACTCATCCTCTTACCCATGATCACCCCCCACCCCCACATACACACTTCCCATCCTCGCTCTCCCCCCACTACACCCACATCCACCGTCCCCGTTTCCACACAAACCCCTACCCCCACCCTCCCGAAATCAACACCCAGCCTTCCCACGCCCACACCCATACCCACACCCACACCCACACCCACACCCACACCCATACCCACACCCACGCACACCCTACAGACACAATCACAACTACCCATACCTAACCTACACAAACCCACCCCACACCTTACTCACCTCCACACCCACCTCCACAACATACTCACACCCACACCCACACCCACCCTACTCACACCCACAACTACACCCACACCAACACCTACACCCACACCCACAACCTACACCCACACCCACACCCACACCTACACCCACATCCACATCCACATCCACACCCACACCCACACCCATACCCACACCCACCCTGCTCACACCTACAGCCACACCTACAGCCACACCTACAGCCACACCCACCCTACTCACACCCACAACTACACCCACACCCACCCTACTCACACCCACAACTACACCCACACCCGCACCTACACCCACACCTACACCCACATCCACATCCACACTCACACCCAAACTTACACCTACACCCACACCCACACCTACGCCCACCCCCACACCTACACCCACATCCACATCCACATCCACACCCACACACACCGTACTCACACCCACTCCTACACCCACACTCACCCTACTCACACCCACACCCGCCCTACTCAGACCCACACCTAAACCCACACTCACCCTACCCACATCCACACCCACCCTACCCACACCCACACACCCTACCACACCCACACACCCTCCCACACCCACATCCAAACCCTCCTCCCACGTACCCCCCATTCCCCCACCCCCACCTTCACCCACCCCCTGTACTCACCCTTGTATTGATCCCTTTGTTGCCGACTGGTACCCGGCCGACCCCGGTATGTACACGATGCGGGCCGGTCTCCCACACGTGAGCACCTCGATATCGGGGTCATATCCAGTAGGTGGCACCAATCTGCATACCTGAGCAGGTCAGACGGACTGGGTCAGGTGTACAATGCCTGAGCAGGTCACTGTGACTGGGTCAGGGTGGGATGAATGGTGCACAATACAGAACAGGTCAGTGGGACTGGATCAGGGTGGGATGACCTGTGTACAATACAGAGCAGGGCATTGGGACTGGGTCAGGGTGGGGTGACTGGTGCACAATACAGAAAGCAGTGGTCAGGTGGGGTGACTGGGTCAGGGTGGGGACGACTGGTGCACAATACAGAGCAGGTCAGTGGGACTGGGTCAGGGTGGGACGACTGGTGTACAATACAGAGCAGGTCAGTGGGACTGGGTCAGGGTGGGATGACTGGTGCACAATACAGAGCAGGTCAGTGGGACTGGGTCAGGGTGGGACGACTGGTGCACAATACAGAGCAGGTCAGTGGGACTGGGTCAGGGTGGGATGACTGGTGTACAATACAGAGCAGGTCAGTGGGACTGGGTCAGGGTGGGATGACTGGTGCACAATACAGAGCAGGTCAGTGGGACTGGGTCAGGGTGGGATGACTGGTGCACAATACAGAGCAGGTCAGTGGGACTGGGTCAGGGTGGGATGACTGGTGCACAATACAGAGCAGGTCAGTGGGCCTGGGTCAGGGCGGGATGACTGGTGCACAATACAGAGCAGGTCAGTGGAACTGGGTCAGGGTGGGACGACTGGTGTACAATACAGAGCAGGTCAGTGGGACTGGCTCAGGGTGGGGTGACTGGTGCACAATACAGAGCAGGTCAGTGGGACTGGGTCAGGGTGGGGTGACTGGTGCACAATACAGAGCAGGTCAGTGGGACTGGGTCGGGGTGGGACGACTGGTGTACAATACAGAGCAGGTCAGTGGGGTTGGGTCAGGGTGGGATGACTGGTGCACAATGCAGAGCAGGTCAGTGGGACTGGCTCAGGGTGGGGTGACTGGTGCACAATACAGAGCAGGTCAGTGGGACTGGGTCGGGGTGGGACGACTGGTGTACAGTACAGAGCAGGTCATTGGGACTGGGTCAGGGCAGGATGACTGGTGCACAATACAGAGCAGGTCAGTGGGACTGGGTCAGGGTGGGACGACTGGTGTACAATACAGAGCAGGTCAGTGGGACTGGCTCAGGGTGGGGTGACTGGTGCAAAATACAGAGCAGGTCAGTGGGACTGGGTCAGGGTGGGGTGACTGGTGCACAATACAGAGCAGGTCAGTGGGACTGGATCAGGGCAGGATGACTGGTGCACAATACAGAGCAGGTCAGTGGGACTGGGTCAGGGTGGGATGACTGGTGTACAATACAGAGCAGGTCAGTGGGACTGGGTCAGGGTGGGACGACTGGTGTACAATACAGAGCAGGTCAGTGGGACTGGGTCAGGGTGGGGTGACTGGTGCACAATACAGAGCAGGTCAGTGGGGCTGGGTCAGGGTGGGACGACTGGTGCACAATACAGAGCAGGTCAGTGGGACTGGGTCAGGGTGGGACGACTGGTGTACAGTACAGAGCAGGTCATTGGGACTGGGTCAGGGCAGGATGACTGGTGCACAATACAGAACAGGTCAGTTGAGATAAACATTGATCATTATAATCTATCGTACTTTAGATTGAAATAACTTCTATTTATTATAAATGGCCAACGTTGGAGATATTCGAACCCTCGGGTTCAAACCCTGGTCGAGTCAAATCAATAAATAAAAATGTACACATGTCACTTTCTAACAGCACATAGCGGATACCTGATCCATACAGCAGAATTAGAATCCACTTATCCGTGTGGTGAATATACTACTTTTGTTTAACTTGCAATAAGCTCTAATTTTAAACGGCTAATTTTGGAAGTATTTCAAATTAAAACATGCACAATAAATGTTGGTATGCATAGTTAGTTGCTGGACATCATAGGCTTGTATGACTTGCAGCCGGGACAGGTTCCATTTCACTGGATATGCTTTCAAATTAAATGCAGCAAAAGAAATTGAAGGCTCCAGGCACAAAAACCGACGATTCATTTTAGTTGTTTTCTGTCAAATGGAATTTAGTTTCGTGTTTTCCAGTTAAAGTCTTATAAATTTCATATTGAGTAGTGGCAACTTCTGCGAACAAACAGATTTTACTCTCAGAATAATGGCAGCTTCAGCTGAAACATGGTAGTCATGTTTTCATTTCGGCCCGGATGGCGTTTGTTGTTTGTCGGGTTTGCGCCTGAACCCTTCAAATGTTGCCTAGTCCGATGGTTTTGAGTTTCTCTCATTTTTCTGATATAACTATATTAAATTAATTGTTATAATATACTGTGCTTTAGATATTTCCCGTGAAAACGTCTCAAATTAATGCTGGCAAGAACTCCAAAACTCTGACACCATAAGCTTCGGCGGAAATAGACTCTATTAAATTGCCTCAGTATTCCCGTCTGTGTGACAATCGAAGGCTAAGGGAGCAAACCCTAAACAGAAAACCATGTCACTGTGGCAGCATTAAGGGTGGTTGATGTATGGAACTCCCAACATTTCCGAACCAGCCACTGCAGGGACAAATAGTCTTGCATCTGTCTTGACATGTTCTTGCCTGTGTGAAACCTCTATTTGCTCCCCGAGAGAGTGCGCTGGTAACTTGCAAAAGCCAGCAGCACTTCAACACTTTTGCAGGCAGCTTTCATGAAATGTACAACCACTTTGAGCGGCAGTCAACTAATGAAAGCAGTCTTTGTTGCATCGCGACTGACAGCATGATGATGATGATGTGACAATATATAATTAATAAGTGCAACAGTACCTGAGTTAGATCTATAGAATCAAATCTAGATAATTGTTTTAATTTTGAAAATATGATGCTTCATCGGACTATGCTGCTTTATTAAGTTAGATATTCTGGATGAAATATAGGCAAGTGCTTTTTGGTAATTTAGTGAACTGTAGGATTTCATCGGATTACGCAATTTTAACAAGGCCACAAAATAGACAAATACTTCTTATAGTTACTTACTCTCTCCTGGAAAAGAAAAAGGACAGTATTGTTTATTATAGGAACATGTAAACAACGCAAACACAGTGTGTATATGTAGGGAATGTCGTACCCAGCCCCCACCCCACCCCACCCACCGAAATGGCTGCTGAGAACAAGCAGCGCGCGTGCGCGAGGGCGTGTGCCCGTGCGCGTGCGCAGAGCCGCCGGGCTGTAAGTGACAGTTTGATCCTGCTGTCCACAATGGCAACTGCCTGTCATTAAACCCCATTCTGACTTCCCGCTTTAGAAGCTAGACCCACAAACGTCCACACCCACACACTCCTCCATCCCCCATCCCCCCAGCGTCTCCCTAATGGCCGCGCAACTAACAGATCAACAACGCGCCGTCATCAAAATAACCCAAGCCTGTTAATTTATGCACATCAAGCTCTAATTCAAGACGTCTGCAATGCCCCTCCCCAAATAGCATTTTCATAATTCCAAGACATTTCAATTTGTTGTTTGTGTTCTTTAATTCTTTTTCTTTTGTTTCTTTGTATTGCTGCTTTTCTTTCGCGTTTAGATATTCATTTAGTAACATGGCGAAATATCAAGGTTGTTGGCTGGTTGTTGGAGTTTTATATCCTAGCAACATTTAAGGTTATATCAGGATGGATACCGACTTGTGACAATGCGCACTCAAGGCGACTTTATAGTGCTGCCAAACGGGGAAATCAGGCCGCTGGAACAATGACACTGAGCTATTAATATGATAGGGCAAGGACTGGTTGGCTCAGTGTCAGGATAATGTGACTGAGTGGGATATCAGGTCATGGTGATGGCGGCCTGGTCTTCCAATGGGGCAGCACTATAAAGTCGCCATGAGTGCGTACTGTCACAAGTTGGTACCCATCCTGATATGACCTTAGATGTTGCTAGGACGTAAAACAACAACAAACAACAACGACACTGAGCTAACCAGTCCTTGCTATATCCTAGTAATGCCAAGTTCCAGGCTAGGAAGCGACAAGTATCAAGTTTATATTATAAGTCATTGGCTTGACTCGAACGGGAACCGGACTCCCAATCTATCACACGCGAGGCTCGCGCTCTACCAGTTCGGCCACCACGCCCCGGTATATAAAGAACAATTTGAGTATTTGGTATTTTGTAAATTTGTGCAAATGGCAGTAGGGCTTATTAACTCAACACCAAGAACCCTTATTGATCACGTATTCCGGAGTGTTGGTAAACCGGGACCTGCACAGCCGCGCTCTAACAGCGGCGTTCTCTGATTGGTCGATCGGCACGGACCGAGCAACAAGGTGAAGGTCGAACTAATTGAAAAAGTGGTTCGCCGGAAATGGTCGCTCTGTCATACGGGCTAGCACTCCGTCATTGAGTGTGTGTGTCAAGGAGGGGGGTGGGGGGGGGGGGGTTCAGAGGGGTGCAGGGGGGGGGGTGGATTGAAGTAGATAGGGGGCGCTTTGTCAGCTATTCGTTGCCAGGTATCGCCCATTCAAAGCCCTGCTCAACACTGTCATTCGCACCCGAGAATTGTGCATATACATATACATATATGAAACTGTCTCAAAAGGTGCTAAGCAATATGGGACAAAACTTTGTCCATTGTAACGATCAACATACTATCTGCTTATGCATTTGCTCAGGATAAACTGATTTGTTTTTTACATGGTGTTTTATAATCCCAAATAGAATACATATTGATTTGAAGCAAATGTCCTTGTGTTTTCAGTGTAACCGTGTATGTGCTGTTTTGTGTCAATCGGTACAATGGACACCAAAAAAAGAGTTATCACCTTTTGAGACAGGCTCATTTGCCGCATAATCTATTATGCAAATAGAAATAGCATATAGAACCCTATCAGATTATTTATACACTGCGGGCTAACCACTGTCCCCACAGTAAACATCGGCACTAGCGCCACCTACATCAGGTTTCAACACTTCCCACTCCTGAACTTCTTCCTTACCCACCATACAATTTTGTTATAGCTTCACGAACAATTGATTTGTTTTCTCCTCCAATAACACCCATTGAAATTCAATTGTGTTGTACTAATACAATTCAGCCTACTCTGTTCCTAATTTCATCACAATTTGCCAAATTTGATCTTATTGCCCCCATTTGGAGACCCTTTTTCTCTAGTTGTATTCTACCCTTATTTTCTTTAGAAAATATTGTCTTTTAAAAAACAAACAAAGATCTTTCGCCAATGAAGCACTGGTCATCCAGCCATTGATTTTTGGAAACATTTATATTTTGTTACCCTTTGTTCGTGGGTTCGAATCCTTGTCGAGTCAAACCAATGACTTAAAAATTGATACCTGTCACTTCCTATCCTGGCGCTCGGCATTATTAGGATAAGGCAAAGACTGGTTGCTCAGTGTCAGGATATCAGGTCATCAGGTCATGGTGCTGGCGGCCTGTGTCCAAGTGGGGCAGCACTATAGATTCGCTATGAGTATGCACTGTCACAAGTCGGTACCCGTCCTGATAATACTTTAGATGTTGCTAGGATGTACAACAACAACAAACAAACAAACTACAAGCGATATTTGCTTGATCAGGCTGTTGATATGACGTTGCCCACTTCTATCAATGCAGTGCCTGCTGGGTATTTACACGAGTTGGAGGCGAGTTGGTGAATAGTAGATAGAAGAGAGTTGATGTGGTTCGGCCACTATTAGCTATTGGTGCTTGGGGCGGTTCTATCGGTCAGTCGTCGGTGATTGTTTGTTGTTGTTAACATCCTAGGAGCATTTAAGTCCATATCAGGACGCCGACAGGTCACCCACACAGTGGCGTAATCGATTAACACGAGCCGGGCGACTCGGCTCACCCGATTCGTCAGAATTTCAAATAGAACACCGTGAGTGGAGTCGACAAATACACGCGCTGTGTGCAAAACGACCCGACCCCAGTAACCCACCTCTTGGCTGGGCTTTGCTAGGAGCGATGACATTACATCTGTGCTGGTACCAGTAGGATAACCACTACCAGTACAACTCCTACGTGTTGTTTTAATGCTTTTTTTTTAATAACCCAGATTGTCAGCTTCTACAATCATAAAATACTCTGAATCCTATTTTGCTGTACATATATCGGTTATTGACAAAAAAATATTAAGTTTTAGATTAAGCCACCATTTTGTCCACCCCGGGCGTATTCGTTTATTCAACCCGAGTATGTAGGATGTGCGCATGCACCAAAAAGTGGTTCAGGTGACCGAGTTGATTAATCGATTACGCCCAAAGAGTGCATTTTGATCAGCAACCAATCGGCGACCGGTCGGTGACCATAGTTGTTTTTTTTGGCTTTGGTCGCAAGGAGGTCTCCAGCTTTTGGTCGCAAAGTGGTCGCAAGTGAACACAAGCCATAATGTGACTGAGGCCTCAGTTGTTATGTTAAATATGAAGTGAACGAACAACATGAAGCAATTCATTAGTAAGTAATTGTAGGTACGCCACGTTTAGTGCTACTGGATTTTTATCTTACTTTTATCGGAATATTTTACAATGGCCCATGTCTATTTATACTGGTTATAATGACCCCGAATAACGCTGATTCACTTAGCACTGCACTTTTAGGAAGAAATCTGGAGCGTTAACTAGGGCATTACTTTATATTAATGAATGTATAGTTGGTTTCGAATTGCTTCATGTAGTGTGTAGCCTACCCCCAATAGCCGATGTTTACTTTTTGTTCTGAAGGGTCGTTAAACGAACAAACAAAAAGCTTTTCATGCATTGTTGTCACTGGTTTAATTGAAATTTAGATGTTGTTCATTATGGTGTTTAACCTTGGCCCTCGGCGGGGATTTGAACTTGGCAACTCAGATGACCTCACAGAAGCGCCCTGCACATTGTAATTAACCCATTAACGGTGGCGCCTGCCGCAATGCATTCTGGGTGGAGGATGGCGTCGTCACTCATGCGGGTAGTCTGCCCGTGTGACAAGTTGGTTGGTTGTTGGACTTTTACGTCCTGGCAACATCTAAGGTCATATCAGGACGGTTACCGATATGTGACAGTGCGCACTCATGGCGGCTTTATAGTGTTGCCCCACTGAGAGACCAGGCCACCAGCATCATGACCTGATATCCCACTCAGTCACATTATCCTGACACTGAGCCAACCAGTCCTTGCCCTGTCCTAATAATGCCAAGCACCTGGATAGAAGGTGACAAGTATCAATGTTTAAGTCATTGGTTTGACTTGACCAGGGTTGAATGTGATATGTTATATGTTATATACTTTATCTTATTATCCCCGTCCTGATATGACCTTAGATGTTGCTAGGACGTAAAACAACAACAAACAAACAAACTTATCTTATTATTAGCTATTATGTAATACCGGCCACCAGCACCATGACCAATATCCCACTCAGCGACATTATCCTGACACTGAGCCAACCAGTCCTTGCCCTATCCTAATAATGTCAAGCACCTGGCTAGAAAGCGACAAGTATCAATTATTAAGTCATTGCTTTGACTCAACCAGGGTTCCCACGATCTTCCAAAGCGGGAGACGGACGCTCAATTCATCCGGCCATCAAGTCTGGTTTATTTGTATAAGGGTATCCGGATGTATCCCCATCTTTTCCAATGTAAAGATGTGCGTATCCTACCTTCCTACCCCTCCCAACTTGATGTGAATACATCTTCTTCATATGGATAACACTGTACGGTGACGTCATCCCCCCGCCCCTCCGTGCGGACACATTATTTCTACAGGCAATCAGTGTGTGGTGACGTCATGAAGTTCCCCTGGTTGAACTCTGCATTATATAGATAATCAATAAGCATTGACGTCATAAAGTTTCCCTAGTGGAAGTCTTCAATATAATATATAGACAATCAATACACATTGACATCATGAGGTCCGTTTGGTGGAAATATTGGCAATCAGTAGATAGTGACGTCATGAGGTTCCATTGGTGGAAATCTTTTATATATATGGGCAATCAGTACTTAGTGAGATCATGAGGTTCCTTTGGTCGAAATCTTCGATATATGGGTAATCACTACATGGTGACGCCATGAGGTTCCTTTTGTGGGAATCTTCGATATGTGACTTTTATGAGCAATCAGTATGCAGTGACGTCATGAAGTTCCCTTGGTTGATATATATTATTTATGGGCAATCAGTACATAGTGACGTCATGAGGTTCGCTTTGTGCAAATCTTCTATATATGAGCAATCAGTATATGGTGCGTCATGAGGTTCCCCATGTGGACATTTGTATATGTGTAGTCAGCACATAGGGACTTCCTGAGGTTCCCTTGGTGGAAATCTTCGATATATGGGCAATCAGTAAATAGTGACGTCATGATGTCCCCCTGATGGAAATCTTTATTTGTGTAGTCAGCACATAATGACGTCATGATGTTCCCCTGGCGGAAATCTGTATATGAGCAACCAGTACGTAATGACGTCATTTTCTTTATATGGGCAATCAGTACATAGTGACGTCATGAGGTTCGCCAGGCAGTCAGATGCGAATAGAATCGCGGCTAAGTCTGGTCTTGTCTGCGTGGTTGAAGTACAGCATTAAAACAATACCAGTGGCGCCACATGTCGATGTGATCGGCGTAAATCGTCGGGCCGACTGACAGTCGATGGAACAGCATGAGTGTGAGCAGTCAACGCTGGCTTAGTCGGTGATCCTTCTCTTTGGACTGCAACACCCCCCTCACCCCCCCCCCCACACACCCACACCCCACTACCACCAACATACCCACACCCCTCCAGGACCCACTGACCCATTCCTCCAGTGGGCTTCCTATGGAATAGCAAAGCGGAAATTGTTGTGGCTGTGAGCCCAGCATATGGCGGGATAAATGATGGGGCGGTGTGGGTGTGTGTGGGTCGGGGGAGGGATGGGATGGGGGGTCGGGGTCAGCGCTCTATCCTGGGGAGGGCAGTCGGTCGATAGTACCTCAGTCTGCCGCTAGAGGAGCTGGAGTTGAGGTGGCTCCGTAACCATATAGGGAACACGGGAGAAGGACCTAAGGCGACCCTGGAGGAGGTCTGTTAACGCCTAGCGGACAGGTGGGTAACTAGGATGTAGACACAGGGCATGTAAATTTGATTGTAGGGTTGCATTGGGCTAAAGCTATCTGAGCTGATGGATTTGTCACATGTCTATATCAAACCCGTTTGGTTCCTGTCAATATTTATATATGCATATGTAGAATAACACTGTGGTTAGTATTCTAGGTACATTCTTTCAAACTAATGTTGGTTGGTTGTTGGAGTTTTACGTCCTGACAACATCTAAGGTCATATCTGCAGCACTAAATGAAACAGCGCTATGAGGGGGTGGGGTCATTATATTATAGCATAAATAGACATGCGCCTTTGTAAAATATTCTGATGAATATAGGATAATAAGGGCGGTTATTGCAGGATAACGCAGAACTAATGTACTAAATAATGTTGTAATGTTGTGAAGGAAGCGTGAATCAAATGGATGAATACATAAATGAGTCTCAATGGTTGATGGTGTTATAGTTAAATGGTCCTCGTGTGTGCGTGGGTGAAAGCAGTGGAAATAACCCAGGTTTGATTCCCATATATTGATTGGCTGCTCAGGTTTGATCTCACACCCACACCATATATATCATCATCATCATCATGCTGTCGGTCGCGATGCGACAAAGACTGCTTTCATTACTTGACTGCCGCTCTCCATTTAGCTGTCTGCTGTGAGAGTGATGTCCATATAGATAGAAGTCATTTATATAGCATATATAGTGGGAGAAGTAGTAAGTCCTATAATGGCACCTAGGAGGCGCCAGTGGTTTATTGTTTACTAGGCAGCATATGGGGCAAAATACATATGGCGTACTGCAATAACTAATGTACATACCGATATATATTAAACAGTTACTGTTTATTTATTTCACATAATTGATCCAAATAGATATGACCCAAATAACAATGTCACTGGAACATAGTGCAATTTTGTCAATGATGAGCAATTTATTATATTGAGGGTGATTCGGTAAAAGGAAAGAAACTGAGCAGAGGTGAAGGTGCAAAGGGGTCATTTAGGCGAGGCAGTACCGCCTGGGCCCAGGCCTACGGGAAGATAAAATACAAGCAATCATTCAGTAGGGGGGCAGCAGAAAAAGTGTGCGCCGGCTCATTGAAATGTGAGAAGAGAGGAGTGAGCTGTGGTCGATGGTGGAAAAGGTGTGAAAGTCCATCAACTAATCGGATTGATGGAAGATAAACTCATCCGTCCACCCGAAGTAGAGTCTAAAGCTGAGATTCCTTACACGCGGTATGCGGTCTGCGAATGCGAATGCGAATGCGGCAAAAAATCGAAACGCCTTGAAGTCAATGGGGTGCAACCCTTACACGCGGTATGCGAATGCGAATGCGAATGCGAATGCGAATGCGACAACTCGATCGGTCCCTGTAGCGATCGGTCCGGCATGCGACATGCGACACGGGGTGCGAATAGAAAAGCATCAGTCGCATTTGTCCATTGATATAAGGCTGGAGGAGGCGACTGATAATTACGGACAGCCAGGACAAGGTAGAGCGCGGACCTGTTAGGAAGCAGTCTCCAAGGCTGCTGAGTGGAAACATATGGTAGTGGTGGTGGTTCGGGTTGCTAAAAATGCTACCAGAGCCACAAAAATATGAATACTTATCTATAATTTGGTTATAATAAAGGTAGGAACCCCCACGAGTAGAAATAGCACACATAAAGACAAAATAATGGTTTAGTTGACCGAAAAGGACGGTCCTAACATGGCATGCGGCATGCGACACAGGGGTGTGAATAGAAAAGCATCAGTCGCATTTGTCCATTGATATAAGGCTGGAGGAGGCGACTGATAATTACGGACAGCCAGGACAAGGTAGAGCGCGGACCTGTTAGGAAGCAGTCTCCAAGGCTGCTGAGTGGAAACATATGGTAGTGGTGGTGGTTCGGGTTGCTAAAAATGCTACCAGAGCCACAAAAATATGAATACTTATCTATAATTTGGTTATAATAAAGGTAGGAACCCCCACGAGTAGAAATAGCACACATAAAGACAAAATAATGGTTTTGTTGACCGAAAAGGACGGTCCTAACATGGCTCAGTTTAGGATGTTAGGACTGTCCCAATCGGGAGACTGACGGTTACTGTGTGTAAGGAATCCTAGCTTAAAGCTAAAAATGCTACCATATGCACATAAATATGAATACCAATGAATGTACACATGGGTGCACACTTTTATATGCTGCTTACCGCATGCCGCACGCTGCATGCCGTGTGTAAGGAATCTTCCCATTCGCATACCACATGCCGCTTGCCGCATGCCGCATGCCGCTTACCGTGTGTAAGGAATCCTAGCTTAAGGCGCAGGAGGCAGGGGGAGGAAATGTGTCATTCCCACCGAATAAAATGTAATGCGAGCGTCGGAATAATTAATTCCAATGTAATTAATTTCAGTATAAGCGATTTCGCCAAAATCCGCACAGTAAGATGGGGAAGGAAGCGAGTTAAAATCATATTAACTATGACAGGTCAGAAATGTTCAATTCTATTAATAAATATAATTATTAATAAATAATTGTTAGTATTATATGTTCTAGAATGGGGTCACCTTCTTTAATTAACATTTAAAATCCTTGTTTGTATGGACAAGCAACACTAGCTTTTCTGTGTTCTGTGGTATTGTATATACTCGATACACAACGCAAGTTTGCTAAGACAGTGAACACTCTGGTTGTTGTTTTTTTGTACATTAGTTGATTAAGTTGGGGGAATTTCAATCACGGACAATTGGTCTTCCTCATTCCACTGCTCCTTGCCCTATCTCAGCACCAAGCTAGGTAGCGACAAGTATACATTTCTAAGTCATTGGTTAGGACTCTTCCAGGGTTCAAACGCGCTAGTTCTAATCACACGACATACCAGAATGGGAGGCGGACCCTCAACCCATTCAGCCATCGTGTCTGGTCTGATTAAGGGATGACTATCTTTTGCCATCACATTCCTGGTCTCTCTGTCTGTTAGAGACAACAGCATTCGGTCTTCGGCTTTGTGCTGTTTTAGCGCATGGGCAGCTGACGCTTTGTTCTGTGTCCCACAATGACAAAGATTGAATACCACGCTATGATTCAACCTCTTTTTCACAGGGCTGAACTTGAGGCCATGAGGGTACTCTGTTTAATTATTATTGAACACTGTGTGAACAACAAAGCATGCTCTCAACAGAAAAGGTGAGCCATGAATTAGTCCTTGCTGGTTTATTGGGGATTTACATCCTGAAAATGAATCACCCTATTCTAGCAACGGTCATTTATAAAATGAACCAAGTGGCAACAGATCGGTATGACATCAACCTGTGCTGGGTGCCTGGCCATGCCGGCATACAAGGAAACGAACGAGCTGATCGGGCTGCGAAGAAGGCCCTGAACTGTGATCTTGAACCATGTCTGATCTCTCACTCTGATCTGAAACCACTAATAGCCACCCACATACAATCCAAATGGCAACATGAGTGGGATGAAAACATTAATAAACTTAAAGAAATTGAACCATTTGTGGGAAAACCACCACAGACTCATGCGGAAGGTCAGTGGGACCAAGTGGTCCTTAGCCGCTGCCGTATTGGCCACTCGTGGCTTACACATGCTTTTCTGCTCAAGGGGGAACCTCCCCCTGAATGTATTGGGTGTCAGTCCCCGCTGACACTCAAACACATTTTACTAAGTTGCGTTGATATTTTGGCCCTGCAGCAACAATTCTACACTGCAGACAGTATGCATGACCTTTTTACTAAAGTACAACAGGAAAACATTTTAGCCTTTTTGAGGGCAGCTGGACTGTACCACCTCATATAGTTTACTAAATAAATTCTATCAATTATTAATAAAACTTTTCTTTTTCTATGGGAATTTGTTTCCCTTGACCACAAATATATGATTGTGAGCTTTCTAATTTAATGAGTGTCTATTGGCACATAATTGATTGTCTGCTTTTACATGTAAAGGCGATGGTTTGAGCAAAAAACTAACATTTCTCACCATGAATATGGCCTATGCTGCCGACACGGTGTAAAGCAACCACCAATCAATCAATCAATCAACGTCCTAGTAACATCAATGGCTATGCCTGTATGGGTACCAGCCTGCGACAGTGCACACACATGGTGACATTATGGATGCGGCACAACTTAAAGACCAGGGTCCTGGTAGCCTGACCCAATATCCTACTGTCACATTATCCGGATACTGAGGAAACCAGTCCGTGTCCTATCCTAGTAATGCAAATCACCAGGCTAGGTAGCGACGCTTATAAATAAGTTTTGTAAGTCATTGGTTTGACTCAGTCGGGGTGCAAACCCATGACCTCCCACATAGGAAGTCAGCCAGCTCTTTTCCCGCCCAGCATGAATGATTGTAATACTTTCAAGTTTCACTAATTAATGATGACTTAGCAATTGATACTTGTCACTTCGTAGCCAGGCGCTCGGCACTATTAGGATAGGGCAATGACTGGTTCGCTCAGTGTCAGCATAATGTGACTGAGTGGGATATCAGGTCATGGTGCTGGCAGCCTGGTCTCCCAGTGGGGGCAGCCCTGATTGCAAACTGTCACAATTCGGTACCCGTCCTGATATAACTTTAGCTGTTCCCAGGTCGTAAAACTCCAACAACTATATAGACAACCAACAAGTAATTCAGTAAAATAAGCGGCAAACCACATCGTCGCAACTGACCTTGTCTGCAGTCTAGCACCATAAGTCATTAGAGCGTTTCTGTTTTCTTTGATGTAGATGTTGTGGCAAGCGTCACTTACCTCAGTAAATGTACGAGTATGTACCGCCAGGTTGGTTGCATTGGGCCACATATGTAACACACAAATAAAAAACACTTAGCACCAGAATGGTGTGTTCCAGTCTGTTGTAAGCTACGTAAGTAAGTAGGCCAAATAGGTTAACCCCGAAAGTTGCATAGTCCGATGGTTTTGAGTTTGTGTCATTTTTCTGAGATAAATATATTAGATTGGTCATTATAATCTACTTTACTTTAGTTTGAAGTAACTGTTAGTTTAAATGGCTAACTTTTGAGATATTTGAAATGCAAACATGATTGTATACTTAGTGTTGGCAAGCATGCCAAAACTCTAACACTGTAGGCTTCTGCAGTAACAAGTTATATTAAATTGACTCAGTATTCCCTTCTAAGCTGAAGCAAATGCTTAATAAATGCGTCAGTGACTACGAAATACCCCAGTCACATGAGGCCTGCGTTCGCTTATGATTGATTTCCAACATCAAAATGTCCTCATTGCGCCCTCCTTTGTGCTGGCGCCGTGAGGACGCCAACCTCCCGGCGTCCATTTTGGAAATTTTGGACCCAAGGAGGTTACAGCTGCTGCAGGTTGCGCCTCCCTGGCACCACCTGGCATCGCCCTGGCGGCGCCCTGGCGGCGATCTGGTTCCGACATGGCACCAACCTGGCAGGTTGGCGGCGAATGCTGGCTCTCATGTGACTGGGGTATTAGATATGTAGATTCAAATCTAGATAAATATTTTGGTTTTGAAATGTTGATGCCTCGTCGGACTATGCTGCTTTAATAGCCTTTAATGTGCCCTCAATTGAGATAATCCTGTCTCACAGTTCATCTAGTGGAGTTAATATGTATAATTAGATGCTTAAGGTGAGCCCTGGCACTGACAAATACAATCCAGTTATTAGTGTAGTGAGGTGCACTCACCTCCTCAGGTGAAATGATTGTATCAGAGAAACTAGATAGTCTAATGGTCTGGACGCTGACCACAGAATGGCAGAAGTGTGGAGTCAAATGACAGTGCAATGTTCCCCATTTGCAAAAACACTCCTTATGGCATTGGTGCTATGACCAGGACTATGACTAACTACATGTTGTATGGTGTTGAACCATACTTGAGGATGTACTGTAATTTGTGCTCCCTGGATTTTTGTAATTCATGACACGAGACGGAACTACATAGTATGGGTAATTTATTAGTGTAAGTTTGAAGAGTACAGTTCAAGTTCAAATTTCATGTAATGTCCGGTATGCGGTTAATATTTTCTGGATGACTCGGCACTCAACCCTAAAGTCTCCTATTAATAGTAGGGTGGGTGGGGGCGGTAAAAAGGCGGGTGGTGTGGTCGGTTCGGCGTGTGGTGGGCGAGTGCCCTTGGTGGGTCAGGATGGGTGGAAGTGAGGTCAGAGGTGGTCATGGGTACAGGCGGTGGCCAGAGCATACGCCACTGTCGCCACCTGGAGGAGGTGGGTTGGCCTATTAGTGCCAGGGGGGTGGAAGGAAGGGTACGTGGTGAGTGTGGGTTCATGAGTGGGAAAACGGGGGGCCCTATCTGTCCCGTCTCGGTCCCGAATTACCCATGTTGCCGCAGCAACATGACCAATTTTGAGTAAGTCGTAATTCCAGGCTGGGAGGGGGGTGGGAGGGGGGGGGGGGCTGAGGCGCGCTGATGCCCCCAGTTTCAAGGCCACATGTACGGGTGCGTATGGGTAGGTTGATTGAAAAAGGGAGCCTAGATAGACTAATGGTTAAGACGCTAGCCCCCAGAATGGCAAAATGTGTGAGTATGAATCCCACTCTAATGGCATGCATGTTATGAGCAACTCGTGTGTGTCTACTATGATTAAAAGATACCAGCTACACTACAACTCATGCATTACCATATAATATATAGCACAGTTATATAGGTCACTCTCCTGAAAACTGGCCAGAAGTGTCACATGGAGAGTTAAAATCTAATATTTAAATTTTTTATATTTTTTGGTTGCAAATGAAAGCTGGAAATCTCCGCTTTACATATATGTAAAATATAAATTGATGACATAAAAAATAAAGGTGTAGTCCATGATTAAGCTATATCTTATGGCAGTATAACATGTGTGTCACACGTGTAACACATATTTAGTACACCACACAGTCTGCTTAATAAAAATCTAATTAGAAGCATATTAATCATGGCATAATATACAGAAATATGTAGTGCTTATATTGACAAAGAAAAGTAATTCCCAGCCATGCTTTATTCACTGAATAATTAGTGTACAATATTTGTGTGGCATCCAGACACCACTGGTTACACGTGTGATGGAAATTTGTAATGTTATTTCTGAAGTCATCAATTCTTTTTTTTAAATTTAAGCATGCATACATGTTAATAAATATGTCCTTTTTGATTTGGGAACTGTTTTGTTTGATATATCAATGCAATACAAGATGTTAATAAGGATTGAACCATGTCCCATATGTCATGTTACAACTGTAAAATGGGTGTTTTTGGTACAAAAACACTTCATAACTAAAAGGACCAAAGTTGCACACAGTTTATGTTATTTCCCTTATTTCTTTCATCAAATCTGAAAATGAATATGAAAAGTATAAGGAAACAAATAAGTAGGAAGTTTTTTTATTGATGTTTTAAAATCCCATCCCATGCTGACCAGTTTTCAGGAGAGTGACCCTCATCCTATATACCACGCAAAGTGGCTTAGTTGTTTTATAGTACATGGCATTGACATTGAAGGTCAGAAACACCAATACACAGCATACAGCTAGGAGTAGATCATTAATATAGGCATACAAGGTCTTATGTACTTCACAGGGACAAATAGATTTGCGCCTGTCTTGACATGTTCTTGCCGGTGTGAAACCTCTATTTGCTCCCCGAGAGAGTGCCGCTGGTAACTTGCAAAAGCCAGCAGCACTTCAACACTTTTGCAGGCAGCTTTCATGAAATGTACAACCGCACAAAACACCATACCGGCTCGGTCGTCGCCCGGGTTATCAAGGACCGCGCTGCTCGAGCTCATCTTCCGTCGACAGCGGAAAATCAGCTAGGAGGAACACAACGGCAACCTCAGGGAGTTTGACGCCCCTGCCTTGCAGAGTTCTAAACCACTGCCTTGTGGTACAGGTCCTTGACAGAACCGAAGGCTAAGGGAGCAAACCCTAAACAGAAAACCATGTCACTGTGGCAGCATTAAGGGCGGTTGATGTATGGAACTCCCAACATCTCCCGACCAGCCACTGCAGGGACAAATAGATTTGCGCCTGTCTTGACATGTTCTTGCCGGTGTGAAACCTCTATTTGCTCCCCGAGAGAGTGCCGCTGGTAACTTGCAAAAGCCAGCAGCACTTCAACACTTTTGCAGGCAGCTTTCATGAAATGTACAACCGCACAAAACACCATACCGGCTCGGTCGTCGCCCGGGTTATCAAGGACCGCGCTGCTCGAGCTCATCTTCCGTCGACAGCGGAAAATCAGCTAGGAGGAACACAACGCAACACAACACAACTACTGACAATTGCCCAATGGAACGTCAGGACTCTTCTCGACCGAGAAGCAGCTGACCGACCAGAAAGACGGACAGCACTAGTAGCAATGGAACTGGCAAAATACAACATCGACATTGCCGCCCTATGCGAAACAAGGTTCTCAGAGTCTGGTAGTCTCAATGACCTGGAATACTCTTTCTTCTGGAGTGGCAAACCCGAAGGAGAGAGAAGGGAGGCAGGAGTGGGCTTTGCTATCAAAAAGGACATCGTCACAAAGCTGACAGAAATGCCACGGCCAGTAAGTGACAGAATCATGACGATGAGACTACCTTTGAGCAAGGACAACTTTGCTACAATTATCAGTGTGTACGCTCCAACAATGACAAACCCAGATGATAACAAGGAGGCCTTCTACAACCAGCTGGCAAGTACGCTCAGTGACATCCCTCACACGGATAAGCTACTGCTGATAGGAGACTTCAATGCAAGGATAGGAAGAGACAATGACAAGTGGCCCTTGGTCATGGGCAAACATGGAATCGGGAAATGCAACTCCAATGGTGAGCTCCTACTGGCTTTGTGCTCTGAGTTCGAACTGATAGTAACAAACACCATGTTCAAGCAGAAGGATGAACGCAAGACCACTTGGATGCATCCTCGTTCCAGGCACTGGCATATGATCGACTTCATCATCACAAGGTGCCGGGATAAGATGGACATCCACAGTACTCGAGCCATGCGTGGAGCTAACTGCTGGACCGATCACCAGATGCTAAGGTCAAAAGTGGCATTCAGAATACGAGAAAAACACAACAGGCAAGGGACAAATAAACCGACAAAGCTCAACACAGCAAAATTAAGTACCATCAGTCACAGGGAGAGCTTCAAGCGGGAGATGGACAGCGCTCTCGCACAATGGGAGGAGAAGGAAAGCCCAACACCAGATGAGGAATGGGCAGCGTTGCAGCAGGTTGTATACAACACAGCTAAAACTTATCTCGGCAAGCCAGACAGAAAACATCAGGACTGGTTCGACCCCAACAATCAGGAGCTACAGAATCTTATGAGCAGAAGAGACCAAGCCCACCAGAGAGTGTTGCAGACCAGGAACACTAGATCCACCACTGCAGCATACAAAGATGCCTGCAGATTGCTACAAAAATGCACCCGTGCATTGAAGTCAGACTGGTGGGAAATGAAGGCAGAGGAGCTGCAGAGAGCTGCAGACAGAAACAACATGAAGGGCTTCTACAGCGGACTGAAGGAAGTGTGGGGACCCGTGAAGAAGGGAGCTGTTCACCTGAAATCAACAGATGGAACGGAGACCTTTTCCGACAGCAAGAGAGTTGTGGCAAGATGGAGCGAACACTTCCAGAAGCTACTCAACGTCCCTGGTGACATAGATCACGAAGCTCTGAACAACATCCAGCAGCGCATTACCAAAACATGCCTCGATGAGATTCCAACCATGGATGAGATGGCTAGAGCAATCGCCAGCCTGAAAGATGGCAAAGCACCTGGGGGTGATGGAATTCCTGCCGAGGTATGGAAGCATGGAGGAGACAATCTGCTCAAAAGACTGCACCAACTAATCACCAATGCCTGGGAGGAGGGTTCTGTACCCCAAGCATGGAAGGATGCCAGCATCTACAAGAAAGGTGATCGAACAGACTGTGGGAACTATAGAGGAATCTCTCTTCTTTCCATAGCAGGGAAGATCTTCGCCAGGATCCTACTCAACAGACTATCTATTCACATAACACCTGGTGTAGTTCCAGAGTCACAGTGTGGCTTCAGAGGTAACCGGAGCACTGTGGATATGATATTTTGTCTCCGACAGCTACAAGAAAAGTGCATTGAGCAGGACCGACCACTGTACATGGTATTTGTCGATTTCACTAAGGCATTTGATACAGTCGGGAGGACCGGGCTATGGCAGCTACTGAGGAAGTACGGATGCCCAGAGAAGTTCACAACTATGATCGAGGCTCTACATACAGGAATGATGGCGAACGTTAGTGCTGGAGGGGAAGTCTCGGAATCGTTTGCGGTTACCAATGGGGTCAAGCAAGGTTGTGTACTGGCCCCCACGCTCTTCTCCATCTTCCTATCAGCAATGCTAGACGAGGCTTTCCGAGACATGGGGGATGGCATCTATATACAGTCCAGACAGAGCGCTGACCTATTCAATGTCGCACACTTCAGAGCGAAGACCAAGACTACTCAGATACTGGTGAGAGAGCTACTATTCGCAGATGACAGTGCACTGGTTGCCCACTCTGCTGAAGAGACCCAGAAAATAGTGGACGCTTTCTCCGATGCATCAAAGAAGTTTGGCCTGAAAATTAACATCAAGAAGACGGAGGTGCTGTACCAACCCAACTCTACAAGAACCCGAGAGGAGGAGATCATGGTTGACGGAAACAAGCTGAACTCTGTTCCGGAATTCACCTATCTCGGATGCACAATATCAAGTGATGGACGCATTGATGCTGAGATACAGAGGAGGATGGCCAAGGCTAGCGCATCTTTCGGCCGACTACGCCAGAGACTCTGGAACAACCACCATGTGTCCATTCGGGTCAAAGGTAAGATCTACCGCGCAATCGTGCTATCCACCCTACTATACGGAGCCGAGGCCTGGACAGCGTACAGACAGCAGGTGAAAAAGCTGCATGCCTTCATGATGCGACATCTGCGTTCAATCATGAGGCTAACCTGGAAGGACAAAGTGACGAATAAGGAAATACTCGAACGGATGGGGCTGCCCTCTATGGAAGATCTTCTGATCAAAAAGAATCTCCGGTGGACTGGACACCTCATGAGGATGTCATCAGACAGGCTACCAAAGCAGATCCTCTATTCTCAACTGTCTTTTGGCTACAGAAAGAGAGGGCGCCCCCGTCTCCGGTTCAAAGATACCATCAAGAGAAACCTGAAGCTGAGAGACATTAAGACCGACTCATGGACACAACTCTCACAGCAGAGAGCTAAATGGAGAGCGGCAGTCAAGTAATGAAAGCAGTCTTTGTCGCATCGCGACCGACAGCATGATGATGATGATGATGTACTTCACAATGGAGTATATGGACTATAATATATATTTTAGTGGCGGACCAAAAATAAACATAGCCACTGAAATATGTGCCCCCAAATAGCTGCAGCACTTACTGGAGCCTCTCGCCATACAACAATCGGGGTCAGCTGACATGGAAAATTATGATACTAGCACTAGAGATACTAGGCTATTTCTGAAACCATATTGAAAATGACTAGTCTTTTTTCTTTTGTTTATCAGAACCAGTTTCTTTATACTTGTTGACTGACTGAGTGATTTATTATTGCTTTATAAATTATAACCTGGCGACATTTGAGCTGACGTCAAGGCTTGTACTGACAAGCGGCTGTGGATACTTATGATGGTTTTATAGTGCTGCCCAAATCGGATACTCTATCATTGGAATCATCATATGATAAGTAAGAACAATCATATTTTCCTGATAACAGAATCAACTGTTGCTTGCAGTTATATAGTAATGCCAAACATTACAATTTTACAAGTAATGTTACCATAATTCTTACACTTGACTCATCATAGTTCTCTCTTTTTTTACAATTGGATCAAATAAAGTGAGCTTATGCTTCAGCGTATATTAAATAATTCATTTATCCCTTTTACTCTTTTCTTCCAACTGACGGGATGCGGTGGCCGAATAGGGAGGGACGAGGGTGGAGGAGGGAGGAAGAGGGAGGAAGAGGGAGGAGGAGGAGGAGAGAGAGAGGAGGAGGGAGGGAGGAGGGATGGAGGAGGGAAGGGAGAAGGGAAGAAGGAGGGATGCGGGAGAAAGGGAGGATAGAGAGAGGGAGGAGGGATAGAGAGATGATGAGGGAGGAAGGAATGGAGGAGGTAGGAAGGGAGGATGGAGAGAGGGTGGAGGGTGGAGAGGTAGAGAGATGACGAGGGAAGAAGGGAGGTGGAAGGGACGAGGGAGGCATACCTGCCAACTATTACGATTTTGGCGGAATAATTACGATTTTTTTATTCTCATTCCGCCCTACGAATTATAAACATATTATTCCGCTTTTTCAAAATCCCATGCCCCCCCGGAAAAATTTGAAAAATACATAAAAAATGGTGCATTCTGGTGCATTTTCAGAGACATTTTAGGCACATTATTAAAGAAATTATTACCAGTTTTCAGCCTAGATACTAATGTGAGTAAAGTTGATGTATTTTTCAAATTTTTCCGGACCCCCCTAGAACGCTTGCGCGCCTCGCTTCGCTCGGATGGATTTCTATTATTAGGATTTTCGTTTAACAAAAGTTGGCAGGTATGGGGAGGGAAGAGGATGGATGGAAAGGGAATGGAGGGATGGAGAGAGAAGGGAGAAAGGGAGGAAGGGAGGATGGAGGGAGGAGGGATGGAGGAGAGGAGGGAGGAGGGGAAAAGGAAGGAGGAGTGACAGAGGAGGGAAGAAGGAGGATGGGGAGAAAGGGAGGAAGGAGGGAGGGAGGATGGAGAGATGGATGAGGGATAGAGAGATGAGGAGGGAGGAGGGAATGGAGGAGGTAGGAAGGGAGGATGGAGAGAGGGTGGAGGGGTAGAGAGAGGACGAGGGAAGAAGGGAGGCGGAAGGGACGAGGGAGGCAGGAGGATGGATGGAAAGAGGATGGAGGGATGTAGAGAGAAGGGAGAAAGGGAGGGAGGATGGAGGTGGGGGGAGGAAAGGAGTGGGGGAGTGGAGGGGTGGAGGGAAGGGAGAGAGGAGGGAGGAGAAGGGAGGAGGGGGGAGGAGCGAGGGAATAGGGATGGAGAGAGGAAGAGGGGAGGTAGGGGTGGAGGATGGAAAGAGGTTGGACAGATGGAGAGAGGAGGGATGGAGGAAGGAGGGAGGAAGGGAGGAGGGAGACAGAAGGAGAGGGAGGAGGGGGGGAGGAGGGAGAGAGGTTGGAGGGATGCAGCGAGGAGGAGGTAGAAAGGGAGGGAGGAAGGAGGGAGTAGGGTGGGAGGGGGGGAGTGGAGGAGTGGAGGGAGAAAGAGGGTGCAAGAGGGTGGGGGAGGTGCGAGGGTATCTCATGGTCTTGATTATTCAGATATGCATAGAACCAACCCGGGCGTTGGCCTTGACAGTGACAGGCACCGATAGCTTATTCCAATCCCTGCACCACATTATCCTATATCTGTCAACAGCCATCGTGCCAGGTCATTACCATGTGATCGCCACTGCGCACGCCTGTGTATACAGCTGTGGGTGTATAGATGGCCAGGACTTGGAGAGGTGGGCGCAAAGTTAATGTTTTGGGGGGATATTTTCTAGATTTATTAAACCTGCATAGTCTGATGCAGCGTCACATTTTCAAAACCAAAATAATTATTTAGAAGTGATTCTACATAGATACTGATGCAGTTATTAAGCATTTGTTGCCATGTAGAAGGGAATAAATACTGACGCAATTCAATAGTACTTTTTATGCTAAAGTTTATGGGGTCCTAATTTTGGCATGCTTGCCAAAATTAATTTGACATGTTTGCACTTCAAATATCTCGAAAATTAGCCCTTTAAAATAATAGCTACTTCAAACTGAAGTAAGGTAGATTATAACAATTAATTTAATATATTTATCTCAGAAAAATTATGGAAGCTCAAAACCATCAGACTATGCAACTTTAATGCATCCACTAGAATCATTCTGTTTACAGATAGCCAAGTTCCAGAAGTGCAGGGAAATAAATACCAGTCCCAATTTTGCTTATTTGTCTGGGATTTGTTGTTGTAATTTGTTTATTCATTGGAATCATTTCGTTTTCAGTAATGAGACACCCACTGATCTTTTGGAGAATTTGTATATGCGGAACATCGACACCACTTTTTTTAAAAAGATTTAATTCTTGTAAATACAATATTTATGATCTATGCGGTTAGATTGGTGGGTGAGGTACACCTTGATACTCTACAAATCCATGCCTTAGCTTTTTTTTGCCCTGAATAAAAAAACTAATTAAGAGAATTGTGATGAGAACAGACTGGTTGGATGCTTTTGAGTGAGTTTGTGAAGCTAAAGATCTGCCATTGCATGTGACATGCGTAGCAGAAATGGGCTGCAACGATTTCCGCTATTTAAAGAGTGGAATTATTGATTGATTGATTGATTGATTGATTGATCACTGGGGGTTTAATGCTGTGTTGGCAGCAAGGATCATATTCACAGTGAAGAGCTAGGAGTATTTTGTTCTATCACTTGTGTTGATCACATTTATATTGAAATTGACATGAACATATCAAATGGTGTGATTTGTGTCAAATGCCAGCATAAATGATCTCAGATGAAGTTTTGAAGTGGTTAATTGTATGTCAAATGACAGGAAGATTAAATGACTAACATAAAAACAATAAATGCAATTATTTTGTTACTGGACTTTTTTTACGGATAGATGAGAGGTTTGTCTTTTCCTCAAAATTTAAATTAAATTAAGATTTAAATGGCCTTTGTGAGGCTCTTAGCCTAAAACTATTCTTAACAGATTATTTTGCTTCATTTGGGTAGAGATGGCTTGTGAATTGTTACTATAGGGCACCCATATATTATATGTATGATATATATCGTGTGACTGGTGTCTGGAGTGCAATGAGTTGTGTTATACACCCATTATCGTTGCATATTAGTGGTTGCATGATCCCAGTATTGTTGTGTCACCATGGATCCAATGGCGGTGGGGCGGGAGGAGAGGATATATGTATGCAGTAAAACCTCTCTAACCGACCACCTCCACAGATCGACCACTGCCCTATATCGATCACTTTTTTTGCATCCCAAACGATCGCCCATACCATTGTAATGATTAAAAAGACTCCCTAAACCAACCACCTCCCTAAATGGACCATTTAATGTCGGTCCCATGGTCGGTCGATTTAGAGAGGTTTACTGTATATACAGTGAAACTATTTAATTTGATGACCAATTAATGGCTGATTTGAAGGGTGGCCGCTTTACCGGGTGTCGTGAATACAGTCGCAAAACCATTAAAATAGAAAACTGACTCAAAAAGAATATGTGCATTTTAATTCTTGTTGTATTAGGTTAGTATTAACAATCCACTATCTTCAGCTCTTCCAGAATTGTGATGCTAATTTATAATGCTTCCTAGTAATAAATTCCAAGTATAGAAATATTGCCTTGTTGGTTGGTTGCAATATTGAGTTCAATGACAATTAAATGACAGGTCACCCACATATATAGGGTGATGGAGGTTCAATGAAGCCATTTCCAGTTGATTGACGCACTGACTGTGAAAGTGATTTTTTGTTCACTCCCAGGTGGCGCCACCATTTCCAATGCAAGAACTAGTGTAGAAATTGTGTATGATATAGCATGGAAAGACTGCTTAAACTCAAATAATATATTATGTATCGCATATATATTGCGTTATAATGATGAAGGCACCTAATAGAAAACCAGCAATGGTTACTGATTGATATGTAGCATAGGCTGACATACTTTTCATACTCATATAATGAATTGCCTCATAATGACGAAAGCAGCTGATGCATAAAACCAACGCGTGATGCAGACAGTGAGACAGCATGTCAGCCTTTCTATTTGCATATAATACATTGTATATCACATACGTATTGTGTCCTAAGGATGAGGGCTGCACATATTTTTAACTAATAAATGGAACAAACAGTGAAGCATCCCATAATCTGACAACTTCTTTATACTTATATAATGCATTATATATCTCATATATTATTGATATTTCACAACCAAAACGAACAACATATATATATATATATATATATATATATATATATATATATACATAATATGGAGTGAGTCTACGCCTCTGACTGGTCCAAAGACTTTCCGTTCTTTTACTCAATTAAATTTCAGGTTGGAATTACGGGTACCTGGAGGAAGAGCAGCTGTCTGCAAACCCAAACCTATAATTGACCTCCTCTAACCCAGGTTACTAGCAGGCCAGGTCGCTTTAACAGCACACAGCCAACAATTTACACAAACATATTTTATTAAAGGGCAAAATACCTGAGTTCCATTGAAATAATATAAGTTGTGTATATATCTAAATATTAAATCACATAAAGCTAATGTAAAAAAAAACAACAAGTGGTGCAAACAGTAAGACAGACCTAGGCTAGCAAGTTGTCTATACCTACATAATTACAGGATAGTGCTACAGTGAACATTGTATGCAAGTATAGAAGTAGAAGTGCACATGAATCTTTGGCTATTGAGCTTCGCGAAACCAGCCAAATCTATTCCAGACAGTGAGACATAACACCGAATAGCAGCTTGTTCATACTGATAGAGTGTATTATATATCACACATATATATATATATATATTGTCACATAATAATGAGGGCAGCTAATGCATAAACACATAGCACAGAATAGCAGCTTGTTCATACTGATATAGTGTATTATATATCACATATATATATATATTGTCACATAATAATGAGGGCAGCTAATGCATAAACACATAACACAGAATAGCAGCTTGTTCATACTGATATAGTGTATTATATATCACACATATATATATATTGTCACATAATAATGAGGGCAGCTAATGCATAAACACATAGCACAGAATAGCAGCTTGTTCATACTGATATAGTGTATTATATATCATATATATTGTCACATAATAATGAGGGCAGCTAATGCATAAAACACATAGCACAGAATAGCAGCTTGTTCATACTGATATTGTGTATTATATATCACATATATATATATATTGTCACATAATAATGAGGGCAGCTAATGCATAAAACACATAGCACAGAATAGCAGCTTTTTCATACTGATATAGTGTATTATATATCATATATATTGTCACATAATAATGAGGGCAGCTAATGCATAAAACACATAGCACAGAATAGCAGCTTGCTCATACTGATATCGTGTATTATATATCACACATATATATATATATTGTCACATAATAATGAGGGCAGCAAATGCATAAAACACATAATAAAATAGCAGATTGCTCATACTGATATAGTGAATTATATATCACATATATATATTGTCACATAATAATGACGGCAGCTAATGCATAAAACCAGGGTGCAGACAGACAACGAGTGACACTGCCAATAGGGGCGTTGGCAGAAGTGGGTGTAGTGGTGGGTGGTAGTGGTGGTGGTGGTGGTGGGTGGGAGTGGTGGTGGTGGTGGGGTGGGGATGGTGGGTAGTGGATAGGGGTGGGGGGTTGTACTGGGCGTGGTGTAGATAAATGACGGATCACCCACATATATAGGGTGATGGAGGTGCGGGGGGCGTGTTACTCTACTGGAGGCGGTGACCACTGGAGGATGTACGGGAGGCTGTCGAAGTGGTTCTCAGGCTCGCTGGTGCGTGGTCGTGTAAATCAGCATTCTAATGCAGGACTGCTGTCAACAGGCAAAGTGGATATTGGTGATACATATATATGTATATATATATATGATTATGTATATTATGTTTGCATATATATGTATATATGAATATATACTTTCATATAGGCAGGCATAGTAAATATACATATATACGTATATATACTTTCAAATATATTGCATATATGTACATATATATGTATATTGTGCTTCCTCTAATGACGACCGGGCGCGGTGGCCGAATCGGTAGAGCACAGACCTCGCGTGCGGAAGATCAGGAGTTCGCGAGTTCGGTTCCCGGTCGAGACAAACCAATGAAGAATATATACTTGTCACTTCCTTGCCTGGTGCTCGGCATTATTAGGATAGGGCAAGGGCTGGTTAGCTCGGTGTCAGGATAATGTGACTGAGTAGGATATCGGGTCATGGTGGCAGCAGCCTAATTTCCCATTGGGGCAGCACTATAAAATCGCCATGAGTGCGTATTGTCACAAGTCGGTACCCGTCCTGATATGACCTCAGATGTTGCTAGGATGTAAAACAACAAAAAACAAACATCCTCTACTGACGCTGACGAGTCAGAGTAGAATGCGAGTGATTATTCAAAATAGTCATTTAGCGGAAATAGGCAAATCTTTTAAACAAGCAGTGTGGGTTCGAATCCTGCCTTAAGCACAATATTTCCCATTTCCATCACCTCCATGACAATGGTGCTGTGACCAGGGTCCTGTACAAGCTACATGATTTATGGTTGTTGAACCTGCCCTGTGTAAATATATGTAGGCGTGCAGTGCCTGTATATATATATATACCTCAGCCAATTTGCATTTCCACCACTGTACATAACTTACAGCATCATCAAAGGCTAGTTGCTCCCATACAATGTCTATGTGCTGTGGACAGTTAAAAGTCAGTAAAAGTGTAGGCTCGGGCTTTCTATCGACCAACCGTCTAATGGTGAAAACAAGTTTATTCAGACTATCCATGATATGCAGTATAAATTTTCAAGAAAAAAAATGTATTTAAGCAAATAAACCCGTCATAGCAACATGCAAATGAATTATATTTAGACTCTGAGAGTCCAGGATGATTATGTCATATGGGCTGTGCATTGCAATGGGTATGACATAGAGAATGTGTTATCTGCACCGATTATGTATTTAATAAACAGGACACACATTGCGGAGAGAATATATAGATATACGAGACTGTCTCATAAGGTGCTAAGCAATATGGGAAAAAACTGTGTCCATAGTAAAGATCAACACACTATCTACTTATGCATTTGCTCAGGATAAACTGATTTGTTTTTTATATGGTGTTTCATAATCCCAATAGAATACATATTGATTTGAAGCAAATGTCCTTGTGTTTTCAGTGTAACCGTTTCTGTGCTGTTTTGTGTCAATCATTACTATGGACAAAAAAATGAAGAGCTAGCACCTTTTGAGACAGGCTCATGTATATAATATTATACACCTTGCGGAGAGAATATATATATAGGTGGATATCTAAATGTATATATTTATATATATAATATCCACCCACCCTCCAGCCCGGCATCCTGGTTCCCGGCTTAACACTAATCCTGCCACAGCCTCGCCTCCTTGTGCATTAAACCCTTTATAATCCTCTCCCATAATGCCCTTCTCTCTGCCGTCCGCAGCTGTCGTCCCTGCTGAGGCGGAAGTCGTCAGATAGCCGCGGGTCGGGCGACGGTCGGTCTCAGGAGAGTCCGCGCAGCAAGAAGAGCAGCTCCTCAACCGGTGAGCGCGCTGTAAAATACTGCGCAGTTAAAAAAGCTTGTTTTATTTAACGACACCTCTAGAGCACATTGATATTTGTATCATCGGCTATTGGACATCAAAGATATGGTCATTCGGACATATTTCTTTAGAGGAAACCTGCTGGCGCCTCATAGGCTACTCTTTGCTATAAGCAGCAACGGGTCTTTTATATGCACTTTCCCACAGACAGGACATCACAATGAACTAGTTGTGGATTACTGTTTGGAAATAGTGCGCCGTTTAGCGGGTAGCTAAATAATAAAGAATTTAAGCATAATTGAAGAGCTCTTTTCCAAAACGTGATAAGCGCTGATGAAAAAAACTGGGTTTGCAATGCCAATACCAAGTTCATAGATGATGTTTTGGAAAAGAGCTCTTCATATATTTATAGATAAAGAGCTCCTCTGGTATTTATATATGTGAAGAGCTCTTTTTGAAAACACCATCTCGAAACTTGGCATTGGCATTGTAAACTCATTTTTTGGATTGGCGCTTATTGCGTTTTGGAAAAGAGCTCTTCGTTATTGTACGCGCATATAATGATATAAAGATAATAAATATTATTCAAGTTGCATAGTCCGATGGTTATGAGTTTCTGCATTTGAAGAGTTCAGGCGCAAAACTCCGTAAACGCCAATCCAAAAATTGAATGAAAATAACAGATTGTTACCTGAAGTTAATTTTAATTCTCACTAATTCCACTTTTCTTGTGGTGAAATCATTATGGAGCAATGGACAATAAAAAAAGGAATCTCAAAATTGTGTGTGTATGAGTGTGACTGACTCCGCATGTTGAGTGTGTATGTGACTGACTCCACATGTTGAGTCTGTGTGTGAGTGTGACCTACTCAACATGTTGAGTGTGTATATGTGTGTGTGATTGACACCGCATCTTGAGTGTGTGTATGTGTGAGTGTGACTGACTCCGCATGTTGAGTGTGTGTGTTAGCGTGACTGACTCTGCATGTTGAGTGTATGTGTGACTTACTCTGCATGTTGAGTCTATGTGTGACTAATGGCACATGTTGAGTGTGTTTGGGGGAGTGAGTGCGACTGACTGCATGTTGAGTGTGTGTGTGACTGAATCCACATGTTGAGAGTGTGTGTGTGACTGAGTACACATGCTAAGTGTGCATGTGAGTGTGACTGACTTTGCATGTTGAGTGTGTGTGTGACTGACTCTGCATGTTAAGTGTGTGCGTGCATGTGCATGTGTGTACCAGCCGATTAATGCTATTTTTAGACATGCGGGCCTTTCAGAGTCGTCGCCGGGGCAGCGATCACGGTCGGGTTCCCGCTCATGGTCACGGTCGGGCAGCACTCATCAGACGCTCGTCGACTTCTGCCCCGAGGAGCAGCTCATCGTCGAGCTCAGCCACCCAGAGGGCAGCACCGCCACCACACCAGGGGGCGCCACAAACATATCAATCAGCGTCAAGCCAGTTGACCATTCGCACACCGCAAGATCGGAGCCCCAGGCTCAGCCACCACCACCGCCACCGCCCATCAAACCCAAGCCGAAGAAAGATGGCGGTGGCGGCCATCACCAGGGGGCGTCCGATGCAGTGCTGTGTGTGGCGCCCATGTGCTGGATGTCGCCAAAACGCAGCCGGAAGTACGTAAGCTCCAGCCCGGAGAACACTCTACCTCGTTCCGGCGCGTCCGCTAACAACGCCGACTCAGGGAAGAAGTGTACTCAGGTCACTGACGCGGCGCTCATTCAACAACCGCAAGTCACCAGTGAGAAGTCGCACCAGAAGGGTACTCCACCTGGCGGCACCGGCGAGCATAAGGAGCAGAAGCAGCGCAGTTTTCTCAGGTCCCCGTTTTCGCGGCGAAAGCGAAGCGGTAGCTCAAGCTCAAACTCTGGTTCCGCTAAGGAAGGGTCGCCTGTGCAGAAGAATCTGCCGAGGGAAGGGCCACCGTCGACACCACCGCCACCGCCTCCGCCACACAAGTCTAAAGCGGTGCTTGGGACGCCGCAGCCTCAGCCTCCAACAAGAGTGAATGCGCAGCAACATCCTTATGGGCCTGAGCTCTGCCAGGCGTCCACTTCCACGGCGGGTGTCCGTGCGCAGGTGTGGCCGCAAGGCGGGGAGACGCTATACCACCAGCATGCCAACCTGCTGTACAGGAAGGGCTCTTCGTCCAGCTCCTCCTCCACCTCCATCCACTCGCCTCGCGACCCCCGTCTCCTCGATGCTGACCGACTTGGTTGCAGCGGCGGAAACGGAAGTGGTGGAAGCAGCGGCGGTGGTGGTGGTTGTTTCCGGCGGGAGAAGTCTCCATCTCCGTCAGTGGGGATTGGCGCTTTGACAGGAGTAATAAACAGTAGCGCAACCCTGACTCCAATTTCAAAGAGTCTCGGCGGGAAAAGCGGGAAAGGCAGTGGCGGTAAGGTCACCACTAATGGCGCCCCTGGCGGTAAAAGCGGCAGCGGCGCTGGCGGCGGTGGTGGAGGTGGGGGCAGCAACAACTCACGGATTCCGTCCTACTACAGCAATCCCCGTCGGTCACTGAACCTGTCCGATGGGCCAGACGCCTGCTCCGACTCGAGCAGTGAGGGCGGCGGCCGTATCCGGCGCTCGCGCACAAACAGTGATACGCGCAGCTCCAATGGGACGCTGCGCACAGGACTCAGACGGTCCGAACACCGGTCCTCCTCTAACGACAGCCTCAAGAAGGGCAGCAGGGTGCCGGCCGGTCACCAGCAGCAGCAGCAACTGCGCAAGGGGCGGCAGACACCGAAGCTAACCATTTCCTCAAGGGACGCTAACAAGATCAATAGCAGCAGCAACAGCGTCAACAACAGCAGCAGCAATAACCATAGCAGTGACTCTGATTCAAGAACGCTGTCAAGGTCTCGTGTCACGAGATCTTCCTCGACCGGGTCAAGGTTGCCTATTCACAACAGCATAAGGTCATCGGTAGGCGAATCACCGCCAAGGTCGCCAAGGTCACCAAGGTCGCCGAGGTCACCAGGCCCAATTTCCCCGACGTCAAAATCGTCAAACAACAGCGGAAGCAGCAGCAACGCTAAGCAACCACCACAGACGCTACCGAAGCGGCACAGCAGCGGCGGCGCCGGCCATCGGAACCAGAACTACTCCGCCGGAAACGGAAGTGCCGACGCTGATGCTCAGCGGCGGACTTCTGGTGGTGGCCCAGGTCGAACCGGAAGTGCGAGTAGGGGTAAAGTGGGTAGCGCGGCATCTTCGCCCGTTGCTAAGGCCACGGGAGTAACTAAGCACGGGGTGACGCTCCGGGTACATAAGACGAACGGCAATGACGCGTCGGACCGACGCCGAAGGACGAGTCAGCTGTCCGTAGGATCAGATACGTCAAATACGTCAGCGGACAGCAAGAGAGCAAAGCAGGAGCCGGCCGAGCGAACACGCATCCCGGTAAGACTACAGGCTTTGTTCATAATCATAGTCTTTATTCAAAGAAGGGTGAAGTAGCCTAAGACATCAAGTTTCTTCTTTCTTTTTTTATCTTTTTTGTTGTTGTAAATATGTTTATTCTTCTGAAGATATATTTTCTCAGTGCCGGAGCACTGTCTTCCAGCCATTGAAACGATTGTATTTTGATTATACATAGTGATGCGGGTATAGAATGCGCTGTATTGTCTATGATTATACATAGTGGTGTGGGTGTAGACTGCGCTGTATTGTGTATGATTATACATAGTGATGCGGGTGTAGACGGTGCTGTATTGTCTATGATTATACATAGTGATGTGGGTGTAGACTGCACTGTATTGTGTATGATTATACATAGTGATGTGGGTGTAGACTGTGCTGTATTGTCTATTATTATACATAGTGATGTGGGTGTAGACTGCGCTGTATTGTGTTTGATTATACATAGTGATGCGGGTATAGACTGCGCTGTATTGTCTATGATTATACATAGTGGTGTGGGTGTAGACTGCGCTGTATTGTGTATGATTATACATAGTGATGCGGGTGTAGACGGCGCTGTATTGTCTATGATTATACATAGTGATGTGGGTGTAGACTTCACTGTATTGTGTATGATTATGCATAGCGATGTGGGTGTAGACTGTGCTGTATTGTCTATTATTATACATAGTGATGCGGGTGTAGACTGCGCTGTATTGTGTTTGATTATACATAGTGATGCAGGTGTAGACTGCGCTGTATTGTCTATGATTATACATAGTGATGCGGGTGTAGACTGCACTGTATTGTGTAGTAGACTGTGCTGAATGTGTGTACAGCACACTCCACTCTAGTACAATAGAAGGGGAGCAGTCCGTGCTGACTAGTGTACAGCACAGGCACTCTATATAATGCAGAAGCGAGTAGCCTGAGGCAGATTTTATGACAATGGTAAAAGATAAGTGGCTTTACAGAGCTTCGTGTTACAGTATAACCCCGTTAAACCAAGCTCCGCTAAACCAAACGATCAGTTAATCCAAACTTTTTCGGCAACCCGGCAAAATACTACCATTTATCATATAAAAAAGTTGGCTAAACCAAAGTCAGTTAATCCAAATTATTGGTTAATCCAAACAAAATTGTCGGACCCCTGGCCACTTCCGGTATGGTTAACCTAAACTTTCATATAAGGTCAACTGAGACCCCACCAACTTTTTATATGTTAAGCGGTAGTATTTTGCCGGGCCGCCGAAAAAAGTTTCGATTAACCAATACACGCTTACTAATTCATAATACACCCACGTTTTTGCCAAAGCCAAGTCAAAGTCAAGGCCAAAGCTCGGTTACACCAATCATCGGTTAATCCAAACAAATTTCTAGGGCCCCTTCAAGTTTGGTTTAATGGGGTTATACTGTATACTGAATCTTTTTTTAAATACAAAATGCATGCAGGGTTGGTGGTGGTGTTTTTTAGATATTTATTTCAAGTGAACATTTATTATTCATTGGAATAGATCTGTTGATAGTATTGATGCAATAACAGTTTCTTCACAGGTATTTACACAATTTTGTAGACGGAAACCTACAAATAACTAGGGCATATTACACACGATAACAAGCTTATCACTATCCATATATATATGTGATGTATGATGAATTATGTGATTATAAAGATACGTATTGGAATTATTATCATTATTTTTATACTCCGTAAGACCCAATACTGTACTGGTGGCACTACCTTAGGCCTCCTCGTCTCCACAGGATGTAGACCAGTGTCAGTCGCACCGGCACTGAGAGGTTTCAGCTTCGCATAAGTTACTTACCAATTTATTGCAGTTTTTTGGATCAAGTTATTCAGTTCTTGTTTTGTTATTTAGGCAATTTACATGAATATTAGTGAAAATATGCGCTATGGAAGAGGTCTTATAGAGGATTTTCACCACCAACTTGCCCTCTGATGGCAGTGAAAAGAACTAATCTCGTGGGTAACAGTTCACTGTGCATGTTCGATGGAACAGTTCAATAGACCCCCTCCCCCCCCCCCCCCAGTTAAGTTGGAAAGTACCCGAATAGAGTGGTTCCAGATTCTACAGATAGATGTCCCTAGCTTAACTGGTGGGGTGTAATACACATGAAGAGAGCAGTGGTGAAATTCCAGAAGAAAAATACGATATAGTTGTATTTTTTATATATATATATATATTACAAGGCAAAGAGCTTAATGCTTGTTGTGGTATGAATATCTGAATATAATCAGGCATTTTATTATTTGTCCATACATTCTTTATGGAGACATAGCATGTGAAATCACATGCGAATAGAGTGGTTCCAGATTCTGCCAATAGATGTCACTAACTTCACTGGCGGGGTGGTTTATTGAATGTATTTACCTATCTACAATGGGGGACCTCCGACTTTTTAGTTCAAATTCCTGCCGTTCGCGTCGCCACTGAACGAGTGGGCCTATTCGGCACTGCAAACCCAATGGCTATGAGCAATCTTCATACAGAAGAAGTCAAATATCTCTAAAACCACACCACCTAGAGACAAACCGCTTGGTATACATATAGAAAACATATTCAACAAATAGATTATATTAAATTTATAAGGTTAGGGTTCTGCATTTCTATTAATTTTGAATAAAATAAACGTTTTACACTGCGCGTACCGGCAAACTCAATGCATTTTCAATGGCCATGAGCAATCTTGAATTATATTCATACAGAAGAAGTGAAATATCTCTAAAACCACACCACCTAGAGACAAACCGCTTGGTATACATATAGAAAACATATTCAACAAATAGATTCTATTAAATTTATAAGGTTAGGGTTCTGCATTTCTATTAATTTTGAATAAAATAAACGTTTTACACTGCGCGTACCGGCAAACTCAGTGCATTGTCAATGGCTGTGAGCAATCTTCATACAGAAGAAGTCAAATATCTCTAAAACCACACCACCTAGAGACAAACCGCTTAGTACACATATAGAAAACATATTCAACGAATAGATTATATTAAATTTATAAGGTTAGGCTTCTGCATTTCTATTAATTTTGAATAAAATATACGTGTTGCACTGCGCGTACCGGCAAACTCAAAGCATTGTCATGACCGTGTAGGCCTACTAGTACCGACACGCCACCAAGTGTCGGAAAATGAACTACGCCACATGTCCCCCATTGTACAATGCTGCTCTCCTCCCGGATTTGTAATCTGATATTTTATACTCTTCCAGCGGAGTACAAGTGACAGCACTACGAATGATGAGTGTCTGACGTCAGACTGTGACGACAGCGACATGGCTGGAAAGGTAAGCTCGAAGACATACATATATATATATATAAACATCCTCCGGTGCGACTGACACTGGTCTACATCCGATGGAGGCGAGGAGGCCGAAGGTGGTGGCACCAGTACTGTATTGGGTCTTACGGAGTATAACAATAATGATAATAATTCCCATATGTATCTTTATAATCACATAATTTGTTATACATCACACATATATGGATAGTGATAAGCATGTTATCCAATGTAATAAGCTCTGGGGTGCCCTGCCCCTCCCCACCCCACTCCCCAGGACGGGGGGAGGAGGCTACCCAGCATGCTTCACTCATCCCTACTGCGTGAGGCATCACACTCCACTCGCTCGGAATTGTTAATATATTTAACATAATTATTTATATATATAGGATGTATAACGCATTTATATCAGTATTATTAGGGATGGTAACTGCTGTTATTTGTGGGTGGGCAGAATGATTTACAAAGACCTAATTTTTTGCATTTGGCCCATACATAGTTTTATTCTGAAGGAGGCGATATAATACCAGTATATTATTCCCCCTTCCCGGTAATAGTTTAACTCTAGTAGTTTATTTCTACCCACCTACCACTTCTCGTGAAGGAATCGGAGGAGATAATAAACCGCTACATTGCTACCACTCGTACCATAAGCATAATACGCGCTGCAATGAGAAAGACCCAACCAGCGTGCGCTTGTTCGGCCCGCGCTTGTTAGGTCGATCGAGTGAGCTCAACAGCAGTGTGATGTTAACAGTGATGTTAGAAAGTAGAGATGAGACTTGCACAAGCAGTATAGTGTCCTGGTGAGCCAATTTCCTTCTCTACATGCACAACACAGAAATCAGAGTATTTGAATAAATAGTTATTGTTAGTGTGACATGTTATTGTGACAAAAACTAAATAAAGAAAACCAACAAAATAACAAGAAGGAGCTGATTTTCAGTGTGTTTGGGCACAAGCACACAACACAACGCCACTGAACTGAGCTGTAGTCGTAATTGTAGTAGTTTCGCATTCAGAAATAATCATAAATTAAAGTTATGGCGCTGAGAGCTGCTAAGCAAGCAAACAAATTTATGTATTTATCCATAGCACAAATTAAAGTGTTTGCAGTATGTTTAAAAGTGACTATACCTCTGTCCATGCTTAGATCATGTCCATACTGCCTAGGCTTGGATCATGTTCCATAATAATAATATTTGTATAAATCCTTTATACTACACATAGATAATGCGAGAATTGTTGTGCAAATGTATGCTCAATGAAGGTCTTGTTAAGTCGACTCAGTGACCATGTACGAGCTGGTCAAATAGTTGGGTCTCCTCTTTTTGTCGCTGTTTCCCATTCACGGGCGACCGGTACTGCTAGTGTGTGTTTGTTAGACCAGGCGGCGCCACTGGATCCAACCCGCGGTGTGCGCGGTGGCCTCAGCATGGCTCTGCGACCACGCCCTCTCTAGTCATCTAGAGGAACGAGAGAACAGGCTTCCTGGCCCGATCCTTTCCCAGATATGCACTGCGAATACTACTACGCGCTGGCAGTTTGTCTGCTTGTTGGAGCTTTTCCTTCTAGCAACATTTCAGGTCACACGTATATTATGCACATTGTGTACATTATGTACATTGTGTACATTATGTACATTGTGTACATCATGTATAGTATGTACGTTATGTACGCACTGTACATTATGTACATTATATACTTTATGTACATGATGTACATGATGTACATGATGTACATTGTGTATGTGAAGCCCCTGTCACACCTTGCCGGATTGAGGAAACGGATAGAGCCGGACAAAAATATTCTAGTCCAGTGTGATTCAGATGTCAAATGTATCGATTATGTAATGGACAGTAACGGACGGGTAACAGATGGCAACGGATGGTGACGTTTGATAACATATCTAACGATGAACGGACAATTCAGTATACAAAAAGAACTATAACGAATGGCAACGGACATGTAATGGATATGTAATGGACTGTAACGGACTGTAACAGACTGTAACGGATGGGAACGGACAGGTAATGGACAGGTAACAGATGGAAACGGACAGGGAATGGATGGGGAACGGACGGTAACGGATAATAACCCCATACATCAGTCCGGCGCAATGCGTTACAAGTTTTGTACATGCTCAAAACTTGTAATGGATCGTGCTGGATATCAACGGATATCAACGGATATGCAACGGACACAAACCGGCCTTTGCCGGATATCAAAGGACTTTGTTCGGTTTCTTTCCATTTCCCCAATCCGGCGAGGTGTGACAGAGCCTTTACATATATTATGTACATTCACTGGAATGACCCGTCATTGAAATGTCATTGAACGCTTTTATCCTCTCAACCTGTGCACATAATAAGTCACGTGGTATGCCGAGAAAGGTATGGCGACGTATCGCCACACACTGTGCGCTGCCCCCCCCCCCCGACACACACACACCTCTCCACTTCCCCTCCCCTTTACTCACCTCTCCCACCCACTCACCCACCCCACCCACTCACCCACCCCACCCACCATCCCACTCACCCAACCGCTCCATTTGACTACTAACCTGCGTGGTGGCCAACTCGATAGAGCGCCGGCTTCCCGTGCGGAAGGTCGGGAGTTCGATTCCCACTCAAGTCAAAGAACTGACCTACATAATTTAAACGTATCGCTTCATAACCTGGTGCTTGGCATTAGTAGGACAAGGCAAGGAGTGGTTAGCTCAGTGTGAGGATAATGTGACTGAGTGGGATATCGGGCCATGGTACCGCTGGCCTGATCTTCCAGTGTGGCAGCACAATAAAATCGCCACGCATGTGCGCTGTCACAAGGTAGTAGGCGTTCTGGTATGACCTTAGATGTTGCCAGGACATAAAACTCCAACAAACAAACTTGCACACGCCTGTCCAGGTGCGATACCACTGCGACCCTGCTAATTACTCACAGCAGTATGCCTACGCATGGCCAGTCACTGGGTATGTTGCTGCACTGAAGCGAGGTTCAGCCATTCGCGAAAGTCGACCCCCTCATTGCCTCGAATCGGCATAAACTATATATGTAAGTGTACCACATCCGGGATGAGGAGTGGGCGGTAATGGTGGTGGTGGTGGTGGGTGGGTGGTGGTGGTGGTGGTGGTGGGTGGGTGGGGGTGGTGGTGGTGGGTGGGTGGGTGGGTGGGTGGGTGGGTGGGGGTGGTGGTGGGTGGGTGGGTGGGTGGGTGGGGTGGGGGTGGGTGGGGGTCATCGTGGTTTGAATAATTAGTCAAATCGTGGTCTCACTGGCGGGAAAGTACTAGGTATAAAAGTTAACAGATCGCCTTTCAAGATGCAGTTTGAAACACATCGATATGAAATACTAACCTAGCCTGGCGCTCGGCATTACTAAGATAGTACAATGACTGGTTAGCTCAGTATCAGGACAATATGACTGAGTGGTAAATCGACTCATGGTGGTGGCATGGTCTCCCAGTGGGGCAACACTATCAAGTTTCCAACAAACAAGGTTGATTAAAACGATCTTTTTCTTTAAAATATGGCAGAAACTCACAAATATCAGGCTATGCAACTTTAACCACCTAAAGCCTGGTACACACCTCCCGTATACAGTTCACGCACCAAAACTGACTGCCCGACATAACCCATCACAACCCGACCCGTCCTGTTTCCCGACTAATGCTGGATACACACCTCCCGTACAAAAAAAAAACTGCCCGATTCATTTTTCGAATCTTATAAGATTCCAGTCTTAAGCCCTAAAACTGAGTTTTAAGTCGCGAATCGGAAGGCTCAGATGTGTTAGGGGGTCACACACCTAAAGACTGAAACTGACTAAAACTCAAACTTAGCCGCAAAACGGGCAGTTTTAGGTTTTATGCGGGAGGTATGTACTGGGCATTAGGAGTCGCTGGCGATGTATCACAGTGCAAGTGTTACCCCTTGAAAAAGTGTTTTGGGGGGAGTTTCTTTTCACAAGAACATCTTTAAAATTACCTGTTCTGTTTTCTCTGTTCTTAACCATTTTATTTTATCGTTGGTGCTTGACCTAGTGTGGTAAAACATTCCGATTGCAAGCAGTGTTTTTTGTAAACGAATGAGCTACTTGTAAATATTCATATTTATTAGTAGCTCATCAGCTCGTTTTTTTCTATCTTTTCTATTCCAACACACCCCGCACCCCCCCCCCCCCTTTATAACTCAACATGTTGTTATGGTTATCAACGCCTAATAAGTACGATATTTGTGCAGGATAAGATTGACGTATGTAGGATTCCCTGCTACGCCTTTAGCCATTGGTGTCACAGGAGGTATTTGTTTTGTAGACGTTGTCATGAATCCTTCAAACAGAGACATACAATTATATATATGCATATACATATATGAGCCAGTCTCAAAAGGTGATAACTCTTTTTTTTTGTCCATTGTAATGATTGACACAAAACAGCATAGAAACTGTTACACTGAAAACACAAGGACATTTGCTTCAAATCAATATGTATTCTATTGGCATTACGAAACACCATGTAAAAAACAAATCAGCTTATCCTGAGCAAATGCATCAGCAGATAGTATGTTGATCGTTACAATGGACAAAGTTTTGTTCCATATTGCTTAGTACCTTTGGAGACAGTCTCATATACATATAGATTTACAACAAATCCTCTGATGCGAGTGATGTTTGCCGGGTATACAGGTACCGGGGAGCGCCACATGAAGGACAAATGAAGGACACATGTATGAAGGAGGTAGTGTAGTGTAATAATAATATAATAAGGAAATAATTCCCTTTCGTGCCTTTATACTCACATAACGCGTTATACATCATATATATATAATTATATATTTTTGAGCGAGTGGTACAGGCGTGAGTCAGAGCCAGGATAGCAGAATAGGCCAGGTGGCAGCAGCAGGCGAGGCAGAAGGCCTGACCAGTCGCTTGAGTAGTTGAATGTCATTAGTTGTGTAGTGTCATTTTGGTGTCAACCAAAGATACAATTTGTGGGTAATCATTTTACGGATAATTATACTCGTATAATTGCTTATACAGCACATATATATGTATATTCATCAAAGTCTACTCACCCAACTCTTGTCCAAACATTCAAGTGAATAATCTGAAAACGAGACTTGCACAGGAACAGGAAAATAACCGAAAGTATTCGATTCACTACCGAGCCTTTTGATTATGCGAAGCAGTGACAAATACAACACATACCAATTATTACTTTTGCGCCTCCACTTTTATTCGCCTGGAGATGAAACTCACTCCTCCCCCGCGTCTGAAGTCGGGCGAACACTCAGCGACGTTGAGGGCTGAATCCCAGCACTGACGTCCGATTGTATGAATCCTACGGCTCAAAGTCCAGTGCCTCGGAGCTGATGGGCGTAATATTATAAAGAATACAACTATTTACCAATGAACACTCAATTTGTAATTTTTTTTAAATGTCGGTTAGTGTATGCAGCACTTTGCTCCTTTACGCATGACCTTGCTTGACTGACCTCGTACAGTGGGCGTCTGGGAATGGGGACCCTGCTGTGTTTCTCCCCCCCCCCCCCCTCTCCCCCACTACCATTTCCACCGTGAGTCTCCCCAACACACACACACTTCTTCATCACACACCCATTACCTCCAGACAGCATGTGTCTCATCCCCGAACCCTCATACTCCCAAGCACCCTCAACCCACTCCCACTCCCACACCCTCATCCCACTCCCACACTTCATCCCTCACACTCCGATACCCCAACCCATTCCCACACCCTCATGCCACTCCGACACTTTCATCCCACTCCCACACCTTCATCCCACTCCCACACCCTCATCTCACTCCCACACCCTCATCTCACTTCCCGCCATCACACTCCCACCCCCCAACTAATTCCCACACACACATCCCACACCCCCGTACCCATCATACATCGCCTTCACATCCTTACCCTTCACCATAACCCCACACCCCCATCATGCCCTAACACTCTATCCCATCCACACCCACATCCCACCCCTACATCCCCATCATACATCCCCAACACAGCCCCACACCCACATCACATACCCATACCTCCGCCCCCTGTCCCCACACTCCCCACCCTTCCACCCCACCCCACACACCCACCACACCCGATCTCATTCCAACACACCCCACATCCCCATCACACATCTCCATCACAACCCAAAACTCCCATCACACACCCATTACCGCCAATACACTCCTGCCCTCACCCCCACACACCCCACCCCACACCCACATCACACACCCTTCTCATTTCAACACCCACATACCACACCCACATCCCCATCATACACCCCCATCACAACCATACACCCAATCACACACCTCATACATATCACACCACACCCCTTCACCCCACCCCACACCCCCGTTCCCAATAACCCCCCTCCCCTCCAGACGACAGTTCTAAAAGGTTAGTTTTATTTAACGATGCCTCTAGAGCACATTGATTTTTATCATCGGCTATTGGACATCAAACATTTGGTCATTCTGACATATTTCTTTAGAGGAACCTGCTGCCGCCATATAGGCTACTCTTCCCGATAAGCAGCAATGGGTCTCTTAATTTTATATGTACTTTCCCACAGACAGGACAGCACATACCACAGCCTTTGATGAACCAGTTGTGGACCACTGGTTGGAACGGAAAATATCCCAAACTGCAAATGTGTCCACTGAGCAGGATTGATAGGATGACCCACACCTTCACAGGTGGACACTCTATTGCCTGAGCTACGTCCTGCTCTGATGACAGTCCTATGTAGCAGCTTGCCATCAGTCAACTCCCATCCTTTCAGCCAGCTGCACCCTCATTTAACCCCGAATGAACCCCTCCACACTCAACCTGCACTCATCTCCATCTGTTCACGGCATAGCCTCCACCCTCCTCACCATACCCTCAACACAACAACGTAAGTGTCAATGTTTCTGCATGAGTGGTTAACTATTTGACACTAACAGTAACACAATTTAAGCTTCTACGAAAAGTGTATGGTGTTCTCTGTGGCGGAGTGGGTAGAGTGTCTGACACCTAATCTGAAGGTCGGTGTTTCGATTGCCAGTGCCCCCCCCCCCTACCCCACCTCTGCCAATTTGGATTTCCACCTGTCTAGTTCCCATAATCACACTACAATTACAATGTATGTGTGGTATTTATAGATTCTCATTTTATCTAGTTCCCATAATCACACTACTATTACAATGTATGTGTGGTATTTATAGATTCTCATTTTATCTAGTCCCCATAGTTACACTACTATTACAATGTATGTGTGGTATTTATATATTCTCATTTTATCTAGTTCCCATAATCACACTACTATTAGAATGTGTGTGGTATTTATAGATTCTCATTGTATCTAGTTCCCATAATCACACTACAATTACAATGTATGTGTGGTATTTATAGATTCTCATTGTATCTAGTTCCCAGAATCACACTACTATTACAATGTATGTGTGGTATTTATAGATTCTCATTTTATCTAGTTCCCATAATCACACTACTATTACAATGTATGTGTGGTATTTATAGATTCTCATTTTATCTAGTCCCCATAGTTACACTACTATTACAATGTATGTGTGGTATTTATATATTCTCATTTTATCTAGTTCCCATAATCACACTACTATTAGAATGTGTGTGGTATTTATAGATTCTCATTGTATCTAGTTCCCATAATCACACTACAATTACAATGTATGTGTGGTATTTATAGATTCTCATTTCATCTAGTTCCCAGAATCACACTACTATTACAATGTATGTGTGGTATTTATAGATTCTCATTTTATCTAGTCCCTATAGTTACACTACTATTACAATGTATGTGTTACACTACTATTACAACCTATATTTGGTAGTCATAGAATCCCATTTTATTTAGTTCCCATCCTCGCGTTACTATTACAACGTATGTGTGGTATTAATAGATTCTCATTTTATCTGGTTCCCGTAATCACTCTACTATTACTATGTGTGTGGGATATTTATATATTCTCATTTTATTTAGTTCCCATAATCACACGACTACAACAATGTGTGTGTGGTATTTACAGATTCTCATTTTATTTAGTTCCCATAATCACACTACTATTACAATGTGTGTGTGATATTTATAGATTCTCATTGTATCTAGTTCCCATAATCATACTACTACTACAATGTGTGTGCTATTTATAGATTCTCATTTTATTTACTTCCCATAATCACACGACTACAACAATGTGTGTGTGGTATTTACAGATTCTCATTTTATTTAGTTCCCATAATCACACTACTATTACAATGTGTGTGTGATATTTATAGATTCTCATTGTATCTAGTTCCCATAATCATACTACTACTACAATGTGTGTGCTATTTATAGATTCTCATATTATTTACTTCCCATAATCACACGACTACAACAATGTGTGTGTGGTATTTATAGATTCTCATTTTATCTAGTTCCCATAATCACTCTACTATTACAATGTGTGTGTGGTGTTTATATATTCTCATTTTATTTAGTTCCCATAATCACACTACTATTACAATGTGTGTGGTATTTATAGATTCTCATTTTATTTGTTTCTCATAATCACACTACTATTACAATGTATGTGTGCTATTTATAGATTCTCGTTTTATCTAGTTCCCAAACTCACATTACTATTATAACGGTGTGTGGTATTTATAGATTCGCCACTTATCTAGTTCCCATGATCACTCTACCGGTACTATCCATGAATGAGTAGTGTGTTAAAAGTTCAATTCTTTTATTAAAGTAATTATAAAACCAAGACCTGACAGGAAGGCCGAATGAGTTAGAGCTTCAGTCTCCCGTGTTGGTAGACCGTGGGATCGTGGGTTCGAACCCTGGTCGAGTCAAACCAATGACTTATAAATTGATACTTATCGCTTCCTAGCCAGGCGCTCGGCATTATTAGGATAGGTCAAGGACTGGTTAGCTCAGTGTCAGGATAATATGAGTGAGTGGGATATCAGGTCATGGTGCTGGCGGCCTGGTCTCCCAGTTGGGCAGCACTATGAAGTTGCCATGAATGCGCACTATCACGAGTCAGTACCCGTTCTGATGTGACCTTTGTTGTTGCTAGGATGTAAAACAACAACAAACAACAACATTATAAAATCATTTAAATAGAACAAAGTGGAGCTTTCACAAGTATATAGCTAGTTGTAAATAACAAATATAACTGAATTCTCGTAGGATGTTTGCTCCCACAATATATTCCCCGGTGATATTTTGTTTCCATGGCCTTTTGTTCCATGGCATTTAGCCCCCATGATAGTAAATCGATGAGAGCTGGCTGACTTCCCATGGGGAAGGTTGAGATTTTGAATCCTGGCCGAGTCAAATTAATGACTTATAAAATATATATGTGCCACTACCTAGCTTAGTGTTCGGTATTAATAGGAGAAAGTAAGAACTGGTTAGTTCAGTATCAGGAAAATCTGACTGAGTGGGATATCAAGTAATGGTGCCAGTGGTGTGGTTTATCAGATGGACAGCACTATAAAGTCATCATGAGTGTGCTCGCACACGTCGGTGCACATCTTGATATGACCTTCGATTTTGCTATGCGTCATTTGAAGATTCCAAGCAGGTACTACAGACGAGCCCGGGGGGATATGATTGAAGTATTCAAATATCTCCATGGTATCTAGAAGACAGGCAGCCCCCTTATCAGAGACTCCAACACCAGGACCAGAGGGCACTCCCTGAAGCTGAGGAAGGGGTACTCCAGACTGGACCTGCGACACAACTTTTTCGGCTTTAGGGTGGTTGACCTGTGGAATGACCTGCCGGCGAGTGTCGTAGCAGCAGAGTCGGTGAACTGTTTCAAGTCCCGACTGGACGCATACTGGTCAAGCATTACATATACCTTGGAGCCAGTGACACTTGCTATGACCCACCACATCTGAAGAATTGTCTCCATTTCTATTAATTAAGAGCGGCTAAGAGGTCCAAGGCCTATTATAGCTGTATCCTATTGGTTGAATATGTATTTGACCTTCTTATGGGCATGCTAATATATGGCCAGGTTACTCAGCAGGGTAGCGAATAAAAATTCCTAATTCTTTGTGAAACAGGATATCGACAGAACAAACTAGAGGCAAATGATAGGCAGCTAAGAAAAAATGTTGAACTCCAAATGACCAGACAGGATGGCGAAAAGAATTTAATCTCTGCCTCACGTTTTGGTAGGTCATGGGATTCGAACACCCAAGTCAAACCCTGGCTGAGTCAAACCGCTGACGTAAAGATGTATACTTGTCACTACCTAGTCTCACATTTGGCATTACTAGGATAGGGCAAGGAGCAGTGGAATGAGGAAGACCTATTGCCCGCGATTGAAATCTCCCCTGCTTCATCAACTAATGTACAACAATAAAAAACAAAACAATAAAAAAAATTATGAGGGTAGATGTCCATGGCCTAAATGGTAGGTGGCCAAATCTCATTGGTGGCCAAATGGTCTGGAACTCAGAAGTTTTTGGGTCGGCATTCGGTGACTAAGTCAATTGTAGCTACACCCCCACTGAACAGGTCGTCCCTGGTGAGTGCTTTGCGTACTACACTGTGCACTCCAGCTTCCACAAAGCACACTCTCTGGACGCACACGCACACTCACGCACACGCATGCGTATACACACAAGCGTGCGCAGACGCAGACGACCTATGATCACGTGACCGCAACCAATAACTCGCCGAGGCGTCCTTATTAGCGGGAGAGCCCCCACGTCACTCCTCGCGTCGCGACTACTGACGCACCGCTAACGCCACCTGTCGGAATTGAGAAGCACTATCCGAACAGCTCCGGGAGGTCGCCCAGTCTAACGACAATGGGCCTCCAGTGCCCCGTGGAGGACGGCCGGGCCAGCTGTGGCAGATGAAGATGGATGATGGTACTGGAGGAGATGAGGGATGGTTGGTTGTTAGAGTTTTACGTCCTAGCAACATCTAAGGTCATATCAGGAGTGGTACCGACTTGTGACAGTGTGCGCTCATGGCAACTTTATATGCTGCCCCACTGGGAGACCAGACTGCCAGCACCATGACCTGATATCCCACTCAGTCACATTATCCTGACAATGAACCAATCAGTCCTTGCCCTATTCTATTAATGCTGAGCGCCAGGCTAGGAAGCGACAAGTATCAATTTTATAAGTCATTGGTTTGACTCGACCGGGAACCGAACTCCCAATCTACCGAACGCGAAGCCTGCACTCTACCGATTCGGCCACTGCATCTAGTGGATGTGATATGGGAAGTGAAGGGGTGAGGGAAGTAGAGGAGGTGGAGTTAGATCCGCTGTAAGGGCCGCACCTAAATATAGTGGTTAACTTATGTGCTGTATAAGCTATTACACAAATAACAAAATTAAAAAACTTAACCAACAAAAATTATGACTACGGACGACCCATACTAAATTGATAAATGAATAGAAGGAGCGGAACGTAGCTCAGGTGGTAGAGTGTCCACCTGTGAATGTGTGGGTCATCTTATCGATACTGCTCAGTGGACACATTTGCAATTCGGGCTGTGTTCTGTTCCAACCAGTGGTCCACAACTGGGTCATCAAAGGCTGTAGTATGTGCTATAGAGTGGGCGTCTGGGAATGGGGGCCCTGCTGTGTTTCTCCACCCCCCTCCCCCACTACCATTTCCACCATGAGTCTCCCCATCACACACACACACTTCCTCATCACACACCCATTACCCCCATCCCCAGACAGCATGAGTCTCATCCCCGATCCCTCATACTCCCAAGCACCTTCATCCCACTCCCACACCCCCATCCCACACCCACACCCTCATGGGTGTGGGTGTGCGTGTGGTATGAGGGTGTGGGTGTGGAAAAGTGCATATAATAGACTCCTTGCTGCTTATCGGAAAGCGTAGCCTATGTGGCGGAAGCGGGTTTCCTCCAAAGAAATATGTCAGATTGACCATATGCTTGACATCCAATAGCCGATGATAAAAATCAATGCGCTCTAGAGGCATCGTTAAATAAAACCAGCTTTCCTTTGATCAATGAAAGGTACCTACAGTGCACCGCTACTGTTGGCGCCACTTGCCAACCCTTAGCTGCATTAATTCTAATTGGGTGTTCTGTACCAGTCTGTGCCAACTTCCGGTTGTTGCTATGTAACAGTTGAGCTGACAAGTTTGTGTGCGTATTTTTTATATTTTTCTTTTATAATGCCAGATCATGATGGCATTATAGTACTATGACGCAATATTCCACTAAGTCACATTATTCTAACACTGAGCCAATTAGTATTAATTAGCCCTTCCATGCTGTTTCTTGGCTGGGGTTTTACGTCCTACCAACATCTGAAGCCATATCAACCAGACGGGATGGGCAAATGAGTTAGAGCGTCCGTCTCCCGTGTGGTAGATCGTGGGGTCGTGGGTTCGAATCCTGGTCGAGTCAAACCAATGACTTAAAAATTGATACTTGTCGCTTCCTAGCCAGGCACTCAGCATTATTAGGATAGGGCAAGGAGCAGTGGAATGAGGAAGACCAATCGCCTGCGACTGAAATTTCCCCTGCTTAAACAACTAATGTACCAACAACAACAAAATATCCGGACCCGCGCTACCATACAAATGGCGAGTGCCAGAAAGCTGAGCAGGTATTATAACTACCAAATTTGCAAAGTCGCTGCTTTGTCCCTCACGGGGATCGAACCCGCGACCCCTCACACGGGAAGCAGATACTCTTTTTCATTTCATTCAACCATCCCGACCTGTCGTAAATCAGAAATGAAGTATAACTGCTCTAGAATTCATTTCGGCTAATTGAAGGCAATGCATTTACATGTGTCCACGTGTACCCACGTGTGTAATGAAGAAAATGGCAATCTCTCATTAAAGTGTCATACTTGTGAGACAGATTATTCTACACCCACACAGACATCATGACCTAATTCGGCCAGCATGTTTGTGCATACTATGGATTATGATGGTAATCAGGCCACGAGGGCCAGCCGCTACTGGATGTCGCGTCGGTCGAGCTCTCGTCACTTTTGGATTAGCTATCGCGAGAGCAGGACATCTACACGCTGCGCGGCACTCAGATGCCGGCAGCGGCTGATAGGTATCAGCGGGTGCGCCACGGCCACCCAGCCTCTGCGTTGCGCGCGGTCAGTCTGTACTGTACCGGAGGCAGGGACTTTATCACTGCGCTGATAACAGTCCCGGTAAGTATGGGCCTTTGGGCACCGCTGCGGCGGGTAGGCCTATGGGCCAGGCCTATGGGCCAGGCCTACGGGCCAGACCTGCGGGTCCCTCACCTCTGCGTTACGCGCGGTCAGGCCTGCCTGCACCGAAGGTTGAACGTTACCAGCGGCCACTGACCGGGTAACCGACGCCTACGAGCGTCCATCACTGTGGTGGTGAGGCCTACGGACACGGCCTATGGCCTAGACTCCTTGAGTTGGCACTACAACCTCTGCGTAGCGCGCGGTCAGGCTCGCCTGTACCGGAGGTTTGCCAGTTCGGCTTACACAGCACGGGCCCTGGATCATGGCAACTACGGGTTTCACGGAGTACGGATCCGGACCCCCGCCGCCTTAACGCACCTACCGCCACCACCCACGCTATGGTGGGGCAGGGGGGCGGAGCGGGTACCAACCGGCCGACCTGGAGGGGTCAGGGCACGGTCAGGAGGACGAACAGGTGGGATGCCTCTCAGGGCGCGGCCACTGCAGCCAGAATAGGAGGCAGGGGCGTAATTTAATTAAAAACCTCTTGTGGGGAGCAACCGCCATCAAGAGTTGGACGAGCACCGATAACGGCTCACTCTAACATGGCTCACCGCATCTCACGCACTCCCTCACCGGCAACCTCCAACGGCTACCGTAGCAACGAAGGCGAACAGGCAGCCAGCATACTGACGGAATTCATTGAGAAAGCAGAGAGGCGAAGGATGGATTCACCATCGGAGGCCCTATACGTACCGCTGCCGCACGAGTCGGATACCAACTCGGAGGCAGACATGGACATGACGGATACCGGTGCGGAAACACCGACACAGGACGAGCACTGTTATCCGGCCGCCGCTGGGAAGCCACCGCCATCACCAGGAGCGGTGACTGATACTGACAGCAATGGGAGAAGGCTGGTGTTAGCAGCCACGTCCCCGACTTACACACCGCCCCCAGTAGGAGGCCTACACAGAGGGCTGAGGATGGTGGTGGCGGATCTGTCAACTACGTTCAGCCCGCCACCGGATCCTGCATGCAGGGATCAATGGAGAGGTCTGGACTACGTACCCACCCCGATAGCAGAGCTAGAGCGCCTGGAGGCGCGAAAGCGAGAACTGCAGGAGGAAATACGTAACAGAAGGGCGGGGTACTCAATAAACTGGTCGCAGGGCGAGTCACACAGATCCTCACCACCTACACTGGCAGGAGGAGGTGACCTACCTTCAGACGAGTATGTCCACAGGCCCAGACCTTCGGCATTCAACACACCCAGAAGGGAAGCAAGAGCACCCACACCTGCAATCACACCACCACCGCCCTATAGGGTCAGGACACCGGCCCCGGTAGCGGCTCCACAACAAGCGCACGTGGACACACCCGCCCAGGCCGTATCGGGTACGCACGAGGTCACACAGGAACCCGAGGGTACGGGTTCTTACCTGGAACAGTTCATACCGACGGAAAAGGTACCGCTGGACGCGGTGTGCAACAACCTTGCGGGCAACACAGCAAAATTGCTGAAGGCGCTATGGAACAACCCGGTGACCAAAACGGGGCTTACAGAGATCTACACAACACTGCCAAGGCCAGGCAATGCGGATGTGCTCCAAAAAACCCGGATGAATCCGGAAATCGAACACATACTGCAGCAGCGTGTCAGGGACAATGATGCGGCCCTAGCGGCAGCCCAGTGGGGCGTGCAGTATGCGGCCAGGCCACTAGCAAAAGCCCTGGACGGGATAGAGACTGGCAAGCCACTGTCTAAGAAGGAAATGGCGGAGGCACTGGTTACCACGCTGAAACTACTAGCGCGCACAAGCAACACAATACTGGGCCTCAGACGGGACAACATGCGTCCCACTCTACAGGCCCAGATCAAAACACTAGCGAAAAAAGAAGGAGATAGGGGATTCAAGTACCTCCTGGGAGAGGACCTGGCGGCACAGGTCACCACTCTGGAAGCAAACCAGAAAACCACGAATGCCATAGTGAGAGGAAATGGCAGGCAATACACAAGACCGGATCGCAAACAGGGAAACTTCAGAGGCGGCCAGGGGAGAGGCCGCACAAGCCAATACCTCCCTCACAGCAACTCACAGTATTCCGCGCGCCACAGGCAGGACCACCACCGACAAAGCGGCGGAGGACAGACACGCCCACAGCGAGGGGGGCGGGGCCGCGGAACGGGATACCTAGCGAGACCAGCAAGGCGGTAAACAAAGTGAGTAAAAGCTCCAATAACTTTGAAGCGGGGGGGCGTGACCAAGAGAGCTGGGGAATGGGAGAAGGTTACTGACAACGAGTGGGTAAAACGCATGGTAAAGGGCATTAAGATTGAAATCACTACCCTACCAGGCCAAGCAGTAGAGCCTAAATCAGACAGCAAAGGGAATGATAATATATTAAGCGAGAAAATATTAGAAATGCGCGACCAAGGGGTAATAGAGCCGGCGGAGCACACCGAACGCGCATTTGTGTCACATCTATTCCTAAGGCCTAAGAAAGACGGCGACATCCGCCCCATACTCAACCTATCAAAATTAAACGAGTGCATAATCTACAGACACTTCAAAATGGAACAATTAAACACAGTAATGCAGCTAATAACGAAGGGGGCGTGGCTCGCGAGCATAGACATCTCCCAAGCATACCATAGCATAGAAATCAGGGAGGCAGACAGGGATCTGCTGCAATTTAAACACGGAGGAAACAGATATCGTTTCAGAGTCCTCCCAAATGGTTTGAGCTCGGGCCCCAGGGTCTTCACGAAAATTATGAAGGCCGTAATGAGCCACTTAAGGTCACAACACCATATACTACTATGCTTCTACATTGATGATACAATACTGATAGGTAACACCGAAGCAGAGGTGAACGAGGCAGTAAGAGTCACACTAGGACTACTAACAACGTTAGGGTTCACAATAAACAAGGAAAAGTCGGTGCTACAACCGATGCGGGAGCTGCAGTTCCTGGGTTTCCGAATTAATACAGAACTGATGAGGGTAGATCTGCCTAGGAAGAAATGCGGGGAATTGTTAGAATTTGCCAGACAGGTACTACACGAAGAAAACCTGAAAATTAAAACTTTCGCAGCTTTGATCGGTAAGCTAGTGGCCACTGACCAGGGCAACAAATGGGCCAGGATAAAGTCAAAATCAATGGTAAGGGCCCTCAACTGGAACTTAAGGGACAGTAACGGGAATTACGACAAGAAATGCACACTCACACAGAGGGTGAGGGAAGCCATTAAATATTGGATAGAGAACCTACAACTGGCCAGGAGAGAATACAAAACAACACCAGTTGACGTGTGCGTCTACACAGACGCCTCCTCGCATGGATGGGGTTTCTACAGCCAGACACATCACTTACACTACGGGGAGCAATGGGATGAAACAGTCAGTGAGGACACACACATAAACGTATTGGAACTAAGAGCAGTACGACGTACGCTAGAGCACCTGGGAGAAAAAATAGAGGGAAAACATGTGAGAATATTCGCAGACAACACCACTACTGTAGCATGCATAGGCAAAGGGGGATCCGCGAGATCAAAGACATGCCAGCAAGAGACAGAGGAGATATGGGAAATCACCGAGAAAAATAACATTACAATATCCATTAGACTCTGTCCGTGGTGGAAAATATCGAGGCAGACTGGGCATCGAGAGCATTCACGGATGCGGGGGAATGGACGCTAGACGATAATACAGTCAATAACATATTCAACAGACTGGGAAAGCCCGCAGTGGATCTTTTCGCCTCAAGAGTGAACCGAAAGCTAGAACAATATGTCACACGGGAATATGATAGACAGGCAAGGGGTACAGACGCACTATCACTAAACTGGAAGGATATTAACGCTTATGTCTTTCCGCCTTTCAGCTGCCTGTTGAGAGTGATCAGCAAGATCATACGGGAACGACCGAGGGGCATCCTAGTAACACCGGAATGGCCAACACAGCCCTGGTACCCGCTGCTCGACAAGCTGAGTGGCTACACTTCATCGTGGACCATCCCGATCAAGCCAGGTACGCTATCACTCAAGGGGAACGAGGGGAAGCGATTCCCCCTGATGAACAACATGCAATTGAGGATAACACCACTCTAGGCGGCATGTTCGAATCAATGGGGATGAACAGGGCAGCCGCCCACACGCTTACGGCATCCTGGGCAACGTCCACCCAAAAACAATACACGTTAGTCCTAAGGAGGTGGGTGGCACACTGCGAGGCGCAGCGGATTAACCCAAGGAGCCCAACAATACAACAGGGCATAGCCTACCTCCAAACGCTGTTCTCGGGAGGGGCAGCACGCACCACGATCAATACAGTCAGGTCACTGCTGTCCACCTTTGTAACGATAGGAGGGGTGCCTTTCGGAGAGCATCCATTGGTGAACCGCCTTCTCAAAGGGATAGGCAACCTGAAACCGACCACCCCCAAATACACTACAATCTGGGACCCAAAACCACTGCTAAGCTTCCTGCAGGGGTGGGGGCCGACAGAGCTACTGACGGTGGACAGACTCAATAAGCGAACACTGTGCTTATTTCTACTGGCGACAGGCCAACGCCTACAGGCACTGGGTCTAATGAAAAGATCGGACTTTACGTGGGCACAAGGGGAGTGCACATTGAAATACACCACTAAACTAAAATCAAACGACCCTAGCAGGAACCCGCTAATACTGAACTTCAAGGTGTACGGGGTACCAGAACTATGCGTATACAGCCACCTAAAGACATATGTGGAGAAAATCGAACTCCAGGCGGCGGCACCTGCGGTGTTCGCTACGACCAGGCCACCTCACGTAAAGGCGGCACAAGACACACTAACTAGATACGTGAAGAGTACGATGACAGAGGCGGGGGTAGATATGGGGGACTACACCCCCTACTCGTGCAGACACGCCGCAATGAGCGCGGCATTAAGAAGACAGGTACCACTGGCCACCATCCTGCTAGCGGCAGGGTGGTCAGGGGAAGGAACTTTCAGGAGCTTCTACAACAGACCGGTCAACAATAACCACCCTGTGACAAACCTGATCCCAGACATCTGGGAACAAGGCCAAAACATTTGAGACAATGTACATTACTTATCCCAGAAAGGTTAACAATCTAGACCAGAGGGTCACTAAGATTAATGTTAAACATGAAGCAACTAAATATGTGATAGACTTAAGAGTCACCTGTTAGTAGATTATAACAAAATAAAAAGCACTAAGCAACAAACTAAGGTGTGGAAAATTTGTTTAATCACATGTGACTAACAATGCACTAACAACAAAACACAACGATTCCAGAACAACAGCCGCAATACAAAGTAGCGGCTGGCCCTCGTGGCCTGATTACCATCATAATATATAATTCTGCTAATTTATGCAGCAGAATAGGAATTATTATGGTAAGAAAGAGGCCACGAGGGGCCAGCGGCCCACCCTATCACTGTTAACAACGCCCTACACAACTGTTTTCCAGGAATCGAAACTACAAAAAATGACGAGAGCTCGACCGACGCGACATCCAGTAGCCGCTGGCCCCTCGTGGCCTCTTTCTTACCATAATAATTCCTATTCTGCTGCATAAATTAGCAGAATTATATAATATAGTGTTATTCACTTACTGTCTGGAAGCATTAAGCAACGCCTCGTGATCCAGACCTGTGTATGTAAAGCCTTTTTCTGTCTTTTTTAAAGGGGCTGTCACATTAGGGTTTTTTGGGGGAGCGTACGGCAGCGTAGGCGCATTACGTCATATACGTCGGCATATGCCGCCATACGCTACACATACGCTCTGCATACGCCGTCATGTGCTGGCTTATGCCGGCCTATGCCGCTGTACGACGCCATACGCTTTCTCCCGTCCGTCCGTCCAAATTTGTTTGTGCATGCTAAAAAAATCTTGACCTAAGGGGGCATATGGTTCATACGCTACTCATACGCTGGCATACGCTCCTTGTACGCTGGGGGTATGCCGGCATATGCTAGGGGTACACCGGCGTATGCTACTCATACGCTCAACTTGCGTCACGGGTGTATCTCTGGCATATCTCGGGCGTATGCAGCGTAAGCAGAACCTACGAGTTGCGTATGGGAGCGTATTCATAGCGTATGCAAAGCATATGAGTAGCGGATGGCGGTGTATGCCCGACCTATGGTCTCGGTATATACGCTCCTAAAATAATCATACGCTCCTCATATGCTCCTCATACGCTCCTCATACGCTCCACATACCAATCAAAACCATCAAAAAATGTTACAGTACGCTCCCATATGCTCCTCATATGCTCCTCGTATGCTCCTCATAGGTTCCACATACGCTCAAAACCACACGAGAGGTCAACAAAGGTCATGATAGGCCGGCACGCGCAGGACATACGTAGGTTTTCAATACGCTCCCGCCATACGCCGTAATGTGACAGGGCCTTAACTGTTTTTTTAGAAGTAATAATAAGCCAGTGGTATTTCACAAAATAGTCAGAGATAAGTGTCCGTCTCCTGTTTTGGGAGATTGGGGGATCGTGGTTTCGAACCCTGCTCGAGTCAAAGCAATGACTTAAATATTTATACTTGTCACTTCCTATCCTGGCAATCGGCATTATTAGTATATGGCAAGGACTGGTTGGCTCAGTGTCAGGATAATGAGACTGAGTCATGGTGATGGCAGCCTGGTCTCCCAATAGGGCCGCATTATAAAGTTGCCATGAGTGCACACTGTCATAAGTTGGTACCCGTCCTGCTATGACCTTAGATGTTGATAGAACGTAAAAGAACAATAAACAAACAATAAACAATAAACAAACAAACGTAGTAGTCAACATTTGAGATCACATGCTGTCTGGAAGCATTGCACAAAAACCTGGTGATCCAGACCTGTTGACTCAGTGTTATGCACAGCCCCCACCCTAATGGTGCTGTCACACTACGATGTTTCTCACCGGCGTGCCGGCAACGCACAACATATTTGCAACCCGTCGAGAGACGTCAAACTTTTCGGCGTTTTGGGAGAAAGTTTGACGGGGTGCAGCATGTTAGTGGCGTGTTGGTGGCGTGTTATTGGTGTGTCATTGGTGTGTTAGTAGTGTGTTATTAGCGTGTTATTAGTGTGTTATTGCCGTGTTTGTAGCGCGCTGGTGGCATGCTGGTAGCGTGTTGGTATCGTGTTAGTACCGTGTCAACGGGTACACACACGCCATCAACACGTCAACACGTGCCGGCAACACGTCCAGACCCGCCACCAGCACGTCCAGACACACCGGCAACACGTCCAATGCGTCAAGAAATGCTGGAGCAATGCCAATAGCGCGTCCACTACCTGTCGATGGGACATTAACGACGTGCCGACGGAACGGTAGCAGTTTGGCGAAAAAAATGCCAACGTTAATCGACGTTGATCAACATTCTGCCAGCGTTCTGCCGGCGCGATGGGTATCGACGTGTTGGTAACGCATCCATAACACGCCCTCCAACCCGTTGGTGCATGTTGGGACGGGTCGAAAGTTTTGTGCAAGCACAAAACGATCGGCGTGACCTGATGGGCACCGACAGGCGCCGACGGTCGCTGACGTGTCGATTCACACGTTGCTATCAGTCAACATGTACCGACGTGTACCGATGCGCCAGTAACGCGCCGGTAAAGCGTCCCAACATGTGCCGACGTTTCGACCAAAAAGGCAACACGTCGACGCGCGTTGGTGAGAAACGTTGTAGTGTGACAGCGCCATTACCCCCAAAGCAACGCTAACTCTGATAATTGCTTGTGGTAAGGTTTAGCGCCCCCCCACCCCCGCCCATCTGCTACACCCCTCCCCCCCCCCCCATACACCCACCGACCCAAGTCAGACTGACTCGGTTAATGGGCTTCAGCTGTTTGTAGATTCTCAACTTATGCAGTTCAGTCTGCCAACGCCCACCAATGTATGTACAACAAATGAAAATATATTTAAACAACAAAATAATAAATAAGCCAGTGGGAATTTACATAGTAGCCAACAGTTCAGGTCATACTAGGACGGGTACCAGCTTGTGACAGTATGTGTTCATTGTATGTCGACTTTAGCAGCGCAGCCTCATTGAGATACCGCACCACCGACACCACAGTACAATACCCCTACTCAGTCACAGTATGCTGATGTGGAACCGACCAATCCTTAGCATTTATCCTACTAATCTCCAGCGGCAGGCTAGATAGCAAAAGTGTGCCGGCCTTTCTCTCCCTCCAAGTCTTCTAAATTGACTCGGCTGGGGATCGAACCCATCTAACGATGACTTCTCGTATCGGAAGCGGGAACTGTGGCCGCTTAGATGTCCAGTCCGATATGTAGATATTCAATGTGAGACGGTGATTTGACTCCACCCGATCGCCGACAGTCTACTAAGACCACAGTCGGCGACAGTCTACTAAGATCACAGTCAGCGACAGTATACTAAGACCACAGTCGGTTTCAGTCTACTAAGACCACAGTCGGCGACAGTCTACCAAGACCACAGTCGGTGACAGTCTACCAAGACCACAGTCGGCGACAGTCTACCAAGACCACAGTCGGCGACAGTCTACAAAGACCACAGTCGACGACAGTCTACCAAGACCACAGTCGGTTTCAGTCTACTAAGACCACAGTCGGCGACAGTCTACCAAGACCACAGTCGGCGACAGTCTACCAATACCACAGTCGGTGTCAGTATACTAAGACCACAGTCGGCGACCGTATATTAAAACTACAGCAGTCAGCAACAGTCTATAGTAATACCACAACAGTCGACGACAGTCTAGGACCACGACAGTTGGCGACAGTCTACTAAGACCATGACAGTCAGCGATAGTCTACTAAACCAGCTACAGTCGGCGACACTCTGCTAAGACTGTGACAGTTGGTGACAGTTTACTAAGACCATGACAGTCGGTGACAGGAACTAAGAATACAACCGTTGGCGACAATCTACTAAGACTGTGACAGTCATCTACAGTCTACTAAGACCGCGATAGTCTGAGATTGTGACAGTCGGCGACAGTCGGCGACAGTCTACTAAGACCGCGACTGTCTGGAAATTGCGTTGTGTGACGGAGACAAAGTGACATCCATTCTCTACCACAGTAATCAAGACCCCCTCCCCCCCCACACACACACACTCACCCAACTAACCAGCCACCACCTTCACCTTCACCCCTTCCCCTTTCAACTCCCATCTGTCACCTCGTTCTACACAAGCGTACACAGACACTGACACCTGCGTCCCACACCACACCACACTATTACACGTAACCCCTCCCCCACCCCCAGCTAACTCGCTTCTTCCCGGGAGAATGTGGAGGTGGTAGAGGAGGAAGAGTCGCCTACAGTCGACACGTGGATATATAGATATACATAGAGATATACATAGAGATATACATAGAGATATACATAGAGATATACATATAGAGATATACACAGAGATATATAGTTGGCTTGTTTTTTTGGAGTTTTACGTCTGGCAACATCGAAGGTCATACCAAGATGGGTACCGACTTGTGACAGTGCACACTCATGGCTACTTTATACTACTGCCTAACTGGGAAATCTGGCTGCCGCACCATGACGTGATATTCCATTCACTGATTCACTCTCATTATCCTGACACTGAGCTAACCAGTCCTTGCCCTATCCTATTGATACCAAGCGCCAGCCTAGGAAGCGATGAGTATCTATTTGTAAGTCATTGGTTTGACGCAACCAGGGTTCGAACCCACAAACCCATGGGTTCTGATCCCCCGATCTCCCAAAACAGGAGACGGGCGCTTAATTCACTTGGCCATCCCGCTTGGTCTATATACATACAGATATACATATGGATATACATATAGATATATATAGATATGCATAGATATTTATACATATATTTAGAGATATATGGATATAGATATAAATATATAGATAGATATATAGATATATAACGCGCAGGGGTGCTGGGTGGAGGAGCAATAATCGCCAACAGGAGACACAGGTGGATATATATACCCACGTATATACAACGTATATGCGGATGTAACCGAGTTGCACAGTGCTGCCACCCAGGGGCTCCTGGGGGCTCCTGGGGGGCTCACAGGATAGTACCATCCACAACCACCAGGTGGGGCAGGAGCCTCCCTACACCTGTTGTTGATATTGGCTCAGTCTGACCCTGTCAGCCAGAGCCTCCACACTCATTCAAACTTATGTATGTGACCTCGGGCCCTGTGATTGAACACGTTCCCCCATATGAACCTGTTCCTCGTGATGTAGTTCACGACCAGTTACTTAAATCTGTTGGCCCTCATGATTTGGCCGCCCATTGTAATGTGAACATTGATGTGCCGCCTATTGGTGGTATGCCGCACTGCCCTCTAATTGCCTGCAGTTGGCTAACATTGTCCTGGGTGGAGGGTAGTATCTACGTAACTGCCTTTGATAAACTTGGCTCTTCTGGCAAACCCACTGTTTTAACTGTTTCCCTTGCCTGTAAGAATGCCACCTGTACATGTGTGCATTATGTAGGCCCCAGCAGGGCTCAATTTAAACCCTGTCGCGTCATATGCGAATGCTTCTTTCGCGGTTCTGTCATTGATGACTGGGAGTTCATACTGCACGGCTCCCTCTTTGGATTCAAAGTCATCAACCCCAGTTGCACCGCCAGTTATTCGGCCCCTTCCCGGCCTACCCGGGATGGTGCAAAGAAAATCTTTATCAATAGAAAGCTCAACTCTGAGCTCAGCTGCGGTTATATTAGTCGGGCCGACTCAGCCCCTATCTGCACCCACAATGTCTTTGCTGTCCCCAAGTCAGGCGGCGATGGAATGCGCACCATCGTCGACTGCAGTAAGCCCAGCGACCGCTCGGTGAACAGTTCTGTCGACGAGGTGTCGCATTCCTTTTGCTACCAAGGCATTGGCGACTTAGTCGACCAGCTCCTTTGCAGAGACTTCATAGCCACTATAGACATTAAGGATGCCTATAGGGCCATCAACATCCATCCCTCTGACCGCGCTTTCCAGGCTATCAGGTGGGATTTCGGTACTGGGGGTGGGCCCGAAATTTTCTTTGACAACCGTCTATGTATGGGGCTCTCCTCTAGCCCCTACATTTTCAACCGTATATCGGATTTCATTGCTCGCTGTGGCAGGCGCGACGGAGTTGCCAGATGTGTCAACTACCTGGACGACTTTGCCGTTCTAGGGTCCTCGTTCGAGGATTGCACAATTAATCAGCAAAAAATTGCGGGCGTCCTTCGTAGAATGGGGTTCTACTTAAGCTACCCCAAACTCCGCGCGCCTGCCCAGTGTGCAAGATTTCTCGGTATCGAAGTTGACAGTGTCCTTCTCCAGCTCCGCCTCCCCCGAGATAAGATCATTAAACTTAAATGTGTACTATCGGGGTTCCTCGGCAAACGGAAGGCCTCACGTAAAGACCTAGAGAGGTTAGGTGGCCACTTAGCACATTGCGCTACTGTCGTCCGGGGGGGCCGCACCTTCTCAACCAGGTTCTACGACGCGATTCGTCAGCTGCGTAAACCATACTACATGGTCCGCCTTAATGAGGAATTCAGGTCAGAGCTCAAGTGGTGGCTTAATTATGTTGATACCTTCAACGGCTACGCAAAAATTCTTGGCCCCCACGCAGCTGTTGTTTCGGTCTACAGTGACGCCTCTGATTGGGGCTTCGGAGCGACCCACTCGGACGACTGGTTGGTCGGCTGTTTTCATTCAAACGAGCGCGACCTGGCCTCTGAGGTCGGCCACCATCATGCCGATGCAACTGGGGTTGGGCCCGAAACCCACATTAACCAAAAAGAAATGTGGGCTGTCATCGCCGCTGCTCGCCGCTGGGGCCATCTCTGGCAAGACAGAAGTGTTGTGTTTGTGACTGACAACAATACGGTTCGTGCTGCACTTGCCACCGGCCGCTGCATTAATAAAACCATCATGGGCTGGGTTAGGGAACTTTTCTGGACTTCAGTTACCTTTAACTTCGACGTGAAGTCTGTTTATATTAGGAGCGGAGACAACACTATCTTTGACGCTCTGAGCAGGTGGCAAGATGTTCTTAGCAAGCACCGCATTGTTCGCGCCGATCCTGCCGGCCGTCTCTGTTGTGCCCAATTATTTAGCAAGTAACTCTCTATCTTGCAGGTCTAACCGAGCTGGAGGGTCAGGTCAGAGTCATGTGCGACCAGTTTTACTCGGCCAACTCGAGATCAACTCGGTCCATGCAGGTGCGGAAGTACCTCTCCTTCATTGAGGAGTTCCGCGGCCTCTTGTCTCCACTACCCTGCCCCTCCTCCCAGGTCGCTATGTATGTGGTGTGGCTTGCCAGAACTATGAAATACTCGTCGATCACCAACTATATCAGCGCGTTAAATTTCTTTCTTAAATCGGAGGGCTACCCCGGGGTTGACTTCTCCTGCCACCGAGTAAGAACCGTCATGGGAGGGGCTAAGCGGGTCCTGGGATGCCAGGTCAAACGGGCCGCCCCCCTGTTGCCCAAGGAACTGACACTTATGTTTGACCGTATGTCCGATCGCGAGGGCCATGTTTGCACCCGAGCGGCTATCCTGACAGGCTTCAGAGCTTTGCTCCGCAAGTGCCAACTTACGGAGTCGGACTCGGTTCTGAGACGTTCTGACTTTGAGTTCTTTAACTGGGGGATGGTGATCTCTGTCCGCAAGTCCAAGACGATCCAGTTCAAGGAGAGAGAGCTCTTAATCCCCGTAGCCCGAGTACCGAACACCAAACTTTGCGCGGTATTCTGGGCTGAAAAGCACTTTCAGCAGGTTAAAGTATCCCAAGATGCCCCTTCTTTCCAAATTCCCTCTGCTCGCGGGGGCTACAGACCTTTAGATTACGTTACCCTCCAGGCAACCATAACAATTTTCTCGGCAGAGGCCGGGCTAGACGCTTCCTCGTTCTCCTGCCACTCGCTCCGCAGGGGTGGGTGTACCTTCCTCGCCCTACAAGGGGCCTCCATTGACGAGATCAAGGTACGCGGTGACTGGTCCTAGGACTGCGTCTATAGATACATTGCTCGACCTCTGGCCGACCGGATCGTTGCGGACATCAAGGTCACCACAGCTCTTTCCGTCTTGATTTAATTAATTATTAATTAATTTATTTTATTTTATTTTATTTTATTTTTTCCTCCTGTCTGGTGTGTCTCTGACTTTGGCATTTGAGGCCCAGCCAGGTGCATTACTGTTCTCTACTATTCACTTCCTGTAAATAAATAATGTACCCACCAATACTGTGTTGCCGTGCAATTCTTACACCCACGTATATACAACGTATATGCGGATGTAACCGAGTTGCACAGTGCTGCCACCCAGGGGCTCCTGGGGGCTCCTGGGGGGCTCACAGGATAGTACCATCCACAACCACCAGGTGGGGCAGGAGCCTCCCTACACCTGTTGTTGATATTGGCTCAGTCTGACCCTGTCAGCCAGAGCCTCCACACTCATTCAAACTTTTTTCTTCATTTTAGGTAGGGCATTTGAGGCCCAGCCAGGTGCATTACTGTTCTCTACTATTCACTTCCTGTAAATAAATAATGTACCCACCAATACTGTGTTGCCGTGCAATTCTTACATATATATATATATGTGCATATATATATGTATATATACATATATATGTACATGTATATATATGACGCGCAGGGGGTGCCGGGTGGAGGTTGAGGCGGCGATGACTTGGCCGCTGTCCACATGACGACCCACACGCTACCAGTTACTGGAGGCAGCCCAGGAGTGGCCATTGTCTTACCGGTGCTGGTGGTGTGAGTGTGCAGACGGAGATTGACGCCGCTCTCCGGCGTGAACCTGGAGGAGCACAGTGGTCAGTAGGGGTCACGTGTGATGACGTCATGACGAGGTGGGGAGACACTGGGGCACATGTGGAGTGGTACTCGGAGTAGTAGTACTAGTGGTAGTAGTAGTACCAAGGCAGTTGTTGGTGTCGGAGGAGGAGGATATACCTACTTACACCTACATGACGCTGGGGATAGCTGGGTGATAGTGTGTATAGCCTGGTAGCTACTACGCGTGCATCGCTTACAGGTAAGTGTGAATTGTATATGTGTGATATACATACGTGATATATAGACATATATATACACATATATATATATATATATATATATATATATATATATATATATAACCACTCTGGCAAATAAGGAAGAAGACAGAGTTGGGCTGAGTCTATTTATTAATAGTTCTCTGGCAGGGGAACTATATGCCCTACCTACATAAAAAATAAAACTACAGACAAAGTGACAGACATACGGTCACGTATTGGTACAATTTGCACTCCACAGGTGGCGCCCCATTCGCGCACGCCTGATCAAGGTGGGTGCGCGGCTTCGAATACATGTAATATCAAATGTGCAATAATAAATATATATATATATATATATAATTACCTTGGATTCTGCTATGTTACGTTATATTATTATAATCCATTATAACACATATATATATATATATATATATATATATATATATATGTGTGTTTGTTTGTATAAGGTATAACATATTATGCGAGTATAAAGATACATAGGAGAATTGTCATTATATTTTTGTACTCCATAAGAGTAAACACTGTGCCAGTGGCGCCAGCTTCGGCCCGTGTCACCTCAACTGGATGTTGACAAGTGTCAGTTGCATCGGAGGATTTTTACGCATATATATATAGACATATATATGGTGTGTGCAGAAGGTAGGGAGTTCGATTCCCGGCCGAGTCAAACCAATGACTTACCAAATTTATACTTGTCGCTACCTAGCCTGGCGCTCGGTATTGCTAAGATAGGACAAGGACTGGTCAGCTCAGTATCAGGATAATGTGACTGAGTGAGATACCGATTGGGTCATGATGTCGGCGGCCTGATCTCCCATTTGTTACAGATAACGTGAATTGTATGTGATATATAATGTTCTATGTTTATGTAAATTATAATATAACTGTGAAGAAGGAAGTACTCATTGTTGGCAATGGTAGCAGGTGATGATATTGATGTACTTGCAGTTTATTTCAGCCTATATATATATACATTATATATAAGTATGTGTGATGATTGTACATAATACATACATTTATCAGTTATTGCCCTGCATCGAGTTTGAGGCCTGAAGAACTCTGGGTTACGCATTGACCGAGAAGGAGCCTATATGATCACATAATTACATATTGATAATATGATTAATAAATGACTTTCTTTTTCTTTTTTTGGGGACATTAGTTGTCTAAGCAGGGGAAATTTCAGTCGCAGGCGATTGGTCTTCCTCATCCCACTGCTCCTTGACCTATCCTAATAATGCCAAGCGCCTGGCTAGGAAGCGACAAGTATCAATTTTTAAGTCATTGGTTTGACTGGACCAGAATTCGAACCTACGACCCCACGATCTACCATACGGGAGACGGACGCTCTAACTCATTTGGCTATCCCATCTGGACTTTGAGTTTCAGCTCATTGTCATTTTGATTCATAGCACAAAATATCAATGGTATTGTAGTACCAGTAGTCCACTATGAGCCCCACTAGCACAAGAAGTATTAAGTATTAATAGGGGGCAGCACGCTAGCAAAAACAGTCCTGGTCATGGACAGTCTCACCCATGGCTAGCAGCCCCCACACCCACCCCCATATGGGAGGTTACGTGCTACCTGGTACGGCAGTGACAGATCGGTCTTATCCTGGCAGTGTTTGACACATTACCATATTAGGCCAAATATATATATATATATTTTTTAATGGTGATTGTCCCCGCCCGCACCTAAAAAGTCGCCCACCTGTCTCAATTTTAGATATATATATTTTTTTGTTTTCTTTGTTAAGCTGCTAAAAATGTGTCAAGTTATCAGCAATTCAATTTTTGTATCAATTTGTATGTGATTGGTTTGACTCGGCCAGGGTTCGAATCCCACGACCTACTAGATGTAATACGTAGCCATCGCGTATGGCTACGTATTACATCTACGTCAAAAATATAAAATATAAAAAAAACGCCCGCCCGACACTGATTTTGAAAAGGACGATCACCAATTTTTTTTATTATTTGGCCTTATTCCTCAGGCGGAGTAGAACACAGTATTTACAATAACAATCAGTCATTGCAAAAGTACCTAAGCGCGATATTGGGACGGGGACAGTGTGATATCAGTATTACCCCGCTGTGTAGACCGTCAGGAATTACAATTGATATTATTATGGTGAATATATTATCAATATTTTATTTATTTTATTTTAAAGGCTTTATTTCGATATACAATAAAAACTCTCTAAATCGACCGACCATGGGATCAACTTTAAGTTTAAATGGTCCATTTTAGGAGGTGGTCGGTTTATGGAGTTTTTCATTTCGTTACAATGGTATTGTATGAGCGATCGTGTGGGACCCAAATAAAGCGATCGATATTAGGGAGTAGTCGATCTGTGGAGGTGGTCGGTTAGAGAGGTTTTACTGTAGAGCACATAAACCAGTTATGGTGTCAATGGTATCAGTGTTAATGATAATCGGAGTTTGGCGTAGCTATTTGTAGCAACATAGTCTACACCGGAAACCGGCATCCATAAGTATATATCCCATAATGCCATGCAAGTAAGCTGTGACAGCAATGAGTCCTGAGTTGGGGATCTTTGTTAAAATTGGAGGTTGGTTGATTGTTGGAGTTTTACGTCCTGAAAACATCTAAATTCATATCAGGAATATTTGTCAGAGTGTGCACTCATGGTGACTTTATAGTGCTGCACCAAAAGGGGGGGCAGGCCATCAGCACCATGAACTGATATCTCACTCAGTCACATTTTCCTGACACCAAGCCAACCAGTCCTTGTCCGATCCTAATAATGCTGAGTGCCTGGATAGCAAGTGACAAGTATCAATTTTGTAAGTCATTGGTTTGACTCGACCAGGAATTGAACTCCCGACATTCTGCACGGGAGGCCTGCGCTCTACTGATTCGGCGGGTAAAATAAAATGGAGGTGGGTATGTATAGAGAGTAGTGGGGGGGGGGGGGCGTCTGGAGAGGTCGAGGTGAAAAGTTAAGTCGGCACTGTACAAATGCATTCATGTATATAAATATATATTAACCAGTTAAATAGTGTGCTGATATCAGACTACACTGAATGATTTGATATATCAGACTACACTGGTTGATTTGATATCACATATTGTTATTGTACTATGACAGATTAGATAGATGCTTAAAACGCATTGATATTCCAGCTTCTAGTCAACAGACTATCTATTCACATAACACCTGGTGTAGTTCCAGAGTCACAGTGTGGCTTCAGAGGTAACCGGAGCACTGTGGATATGATATTTTGTCTCCGACAGCTACAAGAAAAGTGCATTGAGCAGGACCGACCACTGTACATGGTATTTGTCGATTTCACTAAGGCATTTGATACAGTCGGGAGGACCGGGCTATGGCAGCTACTGAGGAAGTACGGATGCCCAGAGAAGTTCACAACTATGATCGAGGCTCTACATACAGGAATGATGGCGAACGTTAGTGCTGGAGGGGAAGTCTCGGAATCGTTTGCAGTTACCAATGGGGTCAAGCAAGGTTGTGTACTGGCCCCCACGCTCTTCTCCATCTTCCTATCAGCAATGCTAGACGAGGCTTTCCGGGACATGGGGGATGGCATCTATATACAGTCCAGACAGAGCGCTGACCTATTCAAAGTCGCACACTTCAGAGCGAAGACCAAGACTACTCAGATACTGGTGAGAGAGCTACTATTCGCAGATGACAGTGCACTGGTTGCCCACTCTGCTGAAGAGACCCAGAAAATAGTGGACGCTTTCTCCGATGCATCAAAGAAGTTTGGCCTGAAAATTAACATCAAGAAGACGGAGGTGCTGTACCAACCCAACTCTACAAGAACCCGAGAGGAGCAGATCATGGTTGACGGAAACAAGCTGAACTCTGTTCCGGAATTCACCTATCTCGGATGCACAATATCAAGTGATGGACGCATTGATGCTGAGATACAGAGGAGGATGGCCAAGGCTAGCGCATCTTTCGGCCGACTACGCCAGAGACTCTGGAACAACCACCATGTGTCCATTCGGGTCAAAGGTAAGATCTACCGCGCAATCGTGCTATCCACCCTACTATACGGAGCCGAGGCCTGGACAGTGTACAGACAGCAGGTGAAAAAGCTGCATGCCTTCATGATGCGACATCTGCGTTCAATCATGAGGCTAACCTGGAAGGACAAAGTGACGAATAAGGAAATACTCGAACGGATGGGGCTGCCCTCTATGGAAGATCTTCTGATCAAAAAGAATCTCCGGTGGACTGGACACCTCATGAGGATGTCATCAGACAGGCTACCAAAGCAGATCCTCTATTCTCAACTGTCTTTTGGCTACAGAAAGAGAGGGCGCCCCCGTCTCCGGTTCAAAGATACCATCAAGAGAAACCTGAAGCTGAGAGACATTAAGACCGACTCATGGACACAACTCTCACAGCAGAGAGCTAAATGGAGAGCGGCAGTCAAGTAATGAAAGCAGTCTTTGTCGCATCGCGACCGACAGCATGATGATGAGTAATATGAACATGAGCTATCGACCTCAGCGATAACTTCCTCCGGGCATACATCCCATATCGTGCAATAACTGCTCAACATGCAGGAACACACATATCTGTATGTATATAGACATTATGTACATAGACATTATATATATATAATGAGCCTGTCTCAAAAGGTGATAACTAATTTTTTTTTCCCCGGCAGTATGATTCACACAAAACAGCACAGAAACGGTTGCACTGAAAACACAAGGACATTTGCTTCAAATCAATATGTATTCTATTGCGATTATGAAACACCGTGTAAAATAATATAATCAGTTAATCCTGAGCAAATGCATATGTTGATCGTTACAATGGACAAGGTTTTGTCCCATATTACTTATCACCTTTTGAGATAGGCTCATTATATATATATATATATATATATATATATAGGTTTGAGTAGCTAATGATGGGAAGCCTCAGCTGTATAGTGTGGTAGGGGGGGGGCGAGAGGGGGCGCCACCAGATGTGCCAAGTAAGTGAGCGAAGCTGGTCAGTAGTACTAGTAATTTCCGTGAATTTATATTTGCATAAATTTTTGTCATTTTCAAAGATAATTATATTAGGTTTATCATTAGAATCTATCTTACCTTAGTTTCGAGTAACTTTTATTTTAAATGATTACCCTTTTTAGATATTTGAAGTGCAAACATGACAGATTAATATTGGCAAGCATGCCAAAATTCTGACACCATAGGCTTCTGCAGTAACAGGTTCTATTAAATTTACTCAGTATTTCCTTCTTAAGTTAGATATGTAGAATCAAATCTAGTGTTTTAGTGTCAGTGATTTGGTTTTGAACATCTGATGTTTTCATCAGACTATGCAGCTTTAATAGGATAGGACAAGGACTGATTAGCACAGTGTCAGGATAATATGACTGTGTGGGATATTGGTTCATGGTGGCAGCAGCCTGGTCTCCCAGTGGGGGAGCACTATAAAATCGCCATTAGCGCGCAATGTCACAAATCGTTACCCGTCCTTATATGACCTTAGATGTTGCTAGAACGTAAAACAACAAGCAAAACACAAACAAACCCCCGTTCTCTCCAACCAGATCCACACGGAATACCCCTGGGGTTCCCCTGGGGTTCCCCTGGGGTTCCCCTGGAGTTCCCCTGGGGTTTACCCTGTTCTTCACTTCCCCCAAACTTTCCTGATGTTATCTTCACACCTGTTCCTTTGTCCACCATATATTTTTCCACCTCTTTCACTGTACCTTGCAAGATGGCTTTGGCCAGATCGAATGAACGGGAAATACGGCCATACCACTGCAGTGTGTGTCTCTTTACAATTGTCAGGAGATCTTTGTGTGGTCCAATTGCCTTCTGGACCTTGGCACCTGGTTTCTCGTTAGTAACATTGTCTTTGCATAAGATTGCAGTACCATCTCCATCCCAGCCACACACCCCGGCTGGTTGATTTGGAGGCTAACCTCCTAACAACAACAGAGGTCATATCATGGTGGATACTGACTTGTGGCAGTGCGAACTGATAGTGACTTTACAGTGCTGCCCCTGCGTCCCACTGCCATTGGCAGTGTGAAATTTATATTCCACTCAGTCACATTATTCTGGGACTGAGCCAACCATTCCTTGCCGTATCATTAGTAATGCTAATGGTAAAAGCAACCCTGCGAAAAGTATCAATTTAGTGAGTACTTGGTTGGTCTCGGTTGCGGATCGAACCCACGACCTCTAGTCACTTGGCTAACCCCTCCGTCCGGTGTGATATAGAAAGAAGAGGGAGATCAATGGTAAATTTATTATGCTATTTTTAAGGGGGTAAATATGTTATTCATCTGAACACATATTTTTCAGCACCAAGGCACCAGTCTTCCAGCTGTTGAAGCGATCACATTTGGTTTGTAGATGGTGATGGGGAAATGGAATGTGCTACATTCTGTGCAGCACACCCCATTCTGAACATTAAAAGTAGGGAGCAGCCTATGTTGTATAGTGCACAGCATAGGTACTCAACATAGTCCAGGACATTGTGTACATGTTCCATCCGTCGGGCACGTTACTTGGTGTGAGACCTTTAGGTCAAGGCATTATTCTTAGGAATTGCCATGCTATACACGTAAGTGGTAGCCATTATTTGTTGGTTGTTTCACTTCGTTGAACTAGGCGGGATGGCAAGGTGGTTTGAATGTCTACTTACCATATGGAAGGCACCAGGTTCGATCTCTATTTGAGTAAACATGAAAATGTCGTCCCCCATCCCCAATTAAAAAATATATATTCAATAGTGAGTGAGAAAGCACCTGAGTTAGATATGGATTGGGAGCTTGTGTGAGTGGGTCAAGGAGTGAGTGAGATGATGGTATGAGTGAGTGAGTGAGTGCGTGAGTGAAAGGATGGAATGAGTGAGTACTTGAGTGGCAGTGCATGAGAGTGTGGGTGGGAAGGGGAGTGTGTGGGTTAGTGACTCAGCGAGTCAGTCAATCAGTCAGTCAGTGAGTAAATCAGTCAGTCAGTCAGTCAGTGTGTGAGTCAGTGAATCAGTGAGTCAGTGAATCAGTGAGTCCGTGAGTCACTGAGTCAGTCAGTCAGTGACTCACTGAGTCAGTCAGTGAATCTGTGAGTCAGTGAATCTGTGAGTCAGTAAGATAATCAGTCAGTGAGTCAGTGAGTTACTGAGTCAGTCAGTCCCTGAGTCAGTGAGTCAGTGAGTGAGTCAGTGAATCAGTGAGTCAGTGAGTCAGTGAGTGAACACACGAGCATCTATTCGAAGCGGTAGCTCAGGGGCCTCACTTGCACTGACCACATGTAGAACTAATAGAAGGCTGAAAGCAGTTCTGTTGATATGATAGAGGATTTAACTCGACTCACACCCAGTCACAAACGCCACACCCAGCAGGACGTTCGTGCTGAGCGAAGGAAGTAATTAGCCTAATTCAGCCAAGGTACCGCCCGTGATGTGTTGGTGAAACGGTCTCTTGACTGTTCCAAATGTTTAGTTGGCCGTGCACTAGATAGTGACACAAATAATAAAAATGGGTCATATCTGAAGCAAAACAAAGCCCAGCTCAGGCCTCGCAGTGAAGGAAGAACAGCATTACTTTAGTGATTTCTAAACAGGGATTTGCATGGTGCTTGCAACATGGTATGGCAGCAGAGCAGCACTGTAAAGCCGTCAATCTCTAATTTGGGTGCCACTCTTGTTATGTGACATCCGATGTTTCTAGGACGCAAACCCTAAACCGATCAAGCAAGGTGCTGAAGAACCGAGAGCTGGGATGAGTACGAGATGGAAGGTTATGGGTTCGATGCCCGACTGAGTCAAAGCAAAAAAAACTTTCAAAGTCGGTACTTGTCACTACTTTTTGCGTAGCGTTCCGCATCATTAAGTTGGGACAAAGAGCAGTTGAATGAGAAAGACCTAGAGGGCGCGGTGTACGGACCCACAACATTAGTTCTTGCTACTTGTTCTTCAAGATTTATACTGCCTATCATGGATAAGTCGGAATAGACTTGTTTTCACCATTAGATAGGTGGTCGATAAAAAGCCCAAGCCTACACTTTTACCGACCCAAGGGATTTGTAGCCTCCCACACCACATAGACATGGTATGAGAGCAACTGGCCTTTGATGACGCTGTAAGTTATACACATGTGACGGCATGGGGAAGTGAACCACTAACCTTCAGATTAGGAGTCTGACATAGAAAAAAAATCAAACACTGTAAGCACTCCGCCATAGAGAACACTACCAGCAGTCCGTATTTGACGGTATTTGAAATGTCTCTTGCTTAATCAATGAGCGTAAAAAAAAAAGTAAATAAATGAGGGAATTCCAAAATGGTAGTCGCTACCTAAACCTAACAATGATGGTGGTGACGTCATAGGGACACCCATTTCTGTCCTGTGTGTCACAGATGGTTGCGTGCAATTATACCTAAGGGGTTGTGATGCTGGAGGCGTGGTCATCTTTGAGGCACACTCTGTGATGTCACCTCACAGGCGCCCCCGGCCAGGAACACAGACTGCATGCGTGATGTCACTGAACAACACCAAACTGGTCTGAATAACACTGTACCAAACACACCAAAACACGCAGATGCAGAACACACCATATAGCGTTAACTGACCGCACGTCACACCGAGACACTCAAGGGTGCACCAGAACACACAAGTGCACCAAAGCACACCAAAACACACAAAGCGCAGCAAAACACACAAAGCACACTAAAACACACAAAGTACACCAAGACACATAAAGTACACCGAAACACACAAAGCACACCAAAACACACAAAGCACACCGAAACACACAAAGCACACCAAAACACACAAAGTACACCAAAACACACAAAGCACACCAAAACACACAAAGTACACCAAAACACACAAAAAGCACACCAAAACACACAAAGCACACCAAAACACACAAAACACACAAAGCACACCGAAACACACAAAGGACACCAAAACATACAAACCACACCGAAACACACAAAGCACACCAAAACACACAAAGCACACCAAAACACACAAAGCACACCGAAACACACAAAGCACACCGAAACACACAAAGCACACCGAAACACACAAAGCACACCAAAACACACAAAGCACACCGAAACACACAAAGCACACCGAAACACACAAAGCACACCAAAACACACAAAGCACACCAAAACACACAAAGCACACCAAAACACACAAAGCAGACCAAAACACACAAAGCACACCGAAACACACAAAGCACACCAAAACACACAAAGCACACCGAAACACACAAAGCACACCGAAACACACAAAGCACACCAAAACACACAAAGCACACCGAAACACACAAAGCACACCGAAACACACAAAGCACACCAAAACACACAAAGCACACCGAAACACACAAAGCTCACCGAAACACACAAAGCACACCAAAACACACAAAGCACACCAAAACACACAAAGCACACCAAAACACACCGATACACACCGATACACACCACGCCAAACAGGATTGAATGACGGCAAGCCAGACTGAGAGACTCCAGGTTACAACAGAACACACAAGTGCACCAAAGCACACAAAAACACACAAAGCACACCAAAACACACAAAGCACACCGAAACACACAAAGCACACCAAAACACACAAAGCACACCGAAACACACAAAGCACACCGAAACACACAAAGCACACCGAAACACACAAAGCACACCGAAACACACAAAGCACACCGAAACACACAAAGCACACCAAAACACACAAAGCACACCGAAACACACAAAGCACACCGAAACACACAAAGCACACCAAAACACACAAAGCACACCGAAACACACAAAGCACACCGAAACACACAAAGCACACCAAAACACACAAAGCACACCGAAACACACAAAGCACACCGAAACACACCACGCCAAATATCATTGAATGACGGCAAGCCAGACTGAGAGACTCCAGGTTACAACAGAACACACAAGTGCACCAAAGCACACAAAAACACACAAAGCACACCAAAACACACAAAACACACCAAAACACACAAAACACACCGATACACACCACGCCAAATATCATTGAATGACGGCAAGCCAGACTGAGACACTCCAGGTTACAGTAGAACACATAGACACACCAGAACACATTGATACACATCACACCAAATAAGATTAAGCCATGCTAAGCCATACCAAAATACATAAAAATACACCAAGACACACCAAAGCACACCAAAGCACACCAAAGCACACCAAAACACATACTACATGCCAGAACATACCCAAACATACCAAGCCACACAAAACATATCGAAACACAAACAAGCACACCAAAATATACTAAGGCGCACCAAAACACACCCCAAACAGAAACACCCAAGCATACCAAAGCACTAAAATGTACCAAAGCATTAAAACACACCAAAATACATCAAAACATCCCCAAACCACCAAAATACATCAAGGCACACCAAAACACAAATAAACACACCGGAACACACTCAAAAATACCCAAACACACCCAAACACACCAAACCACACCAAAGCAAATACAAAGACACCAAAATGCACTGAAGCACACCAAAGGACACCAAAGCACACCAACGCATATCAATACACATAGGAATACACCAAAAAACATCGAAACACACCAAAGCAAATCACACCACAAAACAGACCAACACACACCAAAGTACATCAAAACACGTTAGACATACCAAAGCACACCCAAACACACCAAAAGGCACCCAAACACACCAAGCTGTTCGAAAGGATGTCGAATTATTCTAAAACTCAGCGAACTACACCAAAACAGGTGGAATCACCAAATCAAACTTGTCCACAGTGCACTGCACTGCACCGCGCTGCACCGCGCTGCACCGCGCTGCACCGCACTGCACTGCACTGTACCGCACTGCACCACACTGCACCGCGCTGCACCACACTGCACCGCACTGCACCACACTGCACCACACTGCACCGCACTGTACCGCACTGCACCACACTGCACCGCACTGCACCACACTGCGCCACACTGCACTGCACCGCACTGCACCACACTACACTGTGCTGCACCGCACTGCACTGCGCTGCACCGCACTGCACCGCACTTCACCACACTGCACTGCACTGCACCACACTGTACTGCGCTGCACTGCACCACACTGCACCACACTGCACCACACCGCACCGCACCACACTGCACCACGCTGCACCACATTGCACCACACTGCACCACACTGCACCACACTGCACCGCACTGCACCACACTGCACCACGCTGCACTGCACCGCACTGTACCACACTGCACCACACTGCACCGCACTGCACCACACTGCACCACACTCCACCACACTGCACTGCACTGTACCACACTGCACCGTGCTGCACCGCACTGCACTGCGCTGCACCGCACTGCACCGCACCACGCAACACTGCACAGCACCGCCCCGCACCGCACCACACCCCCACGCACCGCACCGCACCGCCCCGCACTGCACCGCACCACCCTGCACCACACTGCACCACACTGCACCACACTGCACCACACCACACAGCACCACACTGCACCACACAACACCACACAGCACCGCACCACACCACACTGCACCACACCACACCGCACTGCACCACACTGCACGACACTGCCCCACACTGCACCACACTGCACCACACCACACCACACCGCACTGCACCACACTGCACCGCATTGCACGCACCACACCACATCACACCACACCACACTACACCGCACTGTACCACACTGCACCACACCACACTGCACCACACTGCACCACACTACACTGCACCACACTGCACCACACTGCACCGCACTGCACCACACCACACCACACCGCACTGCACTGCACCACACTGCACCACACTGTACCACACCCCACCGCACCACACTGCCCCACACTGCACCACACTGCACCACACTGCACCACAATGCACCACAATGCACCACACTGCACCACAATGCACCACACTGCACCGCACTGCACCACACCACACCACACCACACCGCACTGCGCCGCACTGCACCACACTACACCACCCTGCACCACACCACACTGCACCGCACTGCACTGCACCACACTGCACCGCACTGCACCGGCCTGCACTGCACTGCACCACACTGCACCAGCCTGCACTGCACTGCACCACACTGCACCACACTACACCACACTGCACCGCACTGCACCACACTTCACCACACTGCACCACAGTGAACTACACCGGACCACACTGACACAGTGACAGCAGACAGAGAATCTTATTGTCGTTTTTCACTTCCTCTGTTTGATCGTATTATGAATAGATTAATGGCGTGTCGGCGGCATATATACTCGTGCATTGTGTATCAGGTGACCCGGGGTGGTGTTGGATAATGTATTCAAAGTTCGAGCACACTCTGTTTACGTAGGACTTTCTATGGGATGGGTGCCCTGGCGCAATATCAGCTACTACATACATGTATATATATGCATATATATGCATATATACCGTAGTTATATATATATATATATATATATATATATATATATATATATATTGTTATAATACTATTATTATGGGGTAACCTGTTCGGGTATTTTATATATGTTTTATATATTTGTGTATGTATGTACTTGTATGTTTATGTACTTGTGTATTTGTGTATTTATGTACTTGTCTATTCATGTACTTCTGTATTTGACTATTTATGTGTGTATGTATTTATGTACTTATGTACTTATGCATTTATGTATTTATCTATTTATCTATTTATGTACTTATATATTTATCCATTTATGTATTTATGTACTTATATACTTATGCATTTATGTATTTATGCATTTATGCATTTATGCATTTATGTATTTATGCAATTTTGCATTTATGCATTTATGCAGTTATGTAATTATGTAGTTATGTAGTTATGTAGTTGTATAGTTGTGTAGTTGTGCAGTTATTTATGTACTCTTGTATTTATGTATTTATTTATTTGTGCATTTATTTATTTGTGTATTTATGTAATCGGGTATTGGTGTATTCGTGTACTCTTGTGTTTGTGTATTTGTGTATCTCTATATTTGTATATATATACATATATCTATATAGATATATATGTATATCTGCATATCTGTTCATATGTATAATCATTTTTATATATCCACTATTCCAAGTACTCCTATTGTGGTCAACTCAGGTCTGTTCAGATCAGGTCTGTTCAGATCGTCATTTTATTCAATCCCAATAGGTCTTTTTGATCTTAGAAATATCGCCACATAGAAGCTAGTTCGCACACCTGTCATGACCCAATATTCTTCACACCTCACGCTGCATTGAATGATCATGCAATCATACATAGAGGATCAAACATACGCTAAGATCTCACACGTCTTTGAACTTTTAGCCTTGGGACATTTCTAGCTCGGTGTTCCTTCGATCTTCTTTCTGATTGTGAATTGTTAAAGATGACTGACGGTCATCTCAGTCTGCTCCAAGAATTGGCCTCATACAATGGAACCTGGTAACTCAGCCACCCAGTTGTCCTGACAGTGAATTGCATTGGGCCATATGCACCAATCGGAGTTAGGGCCTTAACCGCGGTTTGGGTAGCTCCACACGGCTAACGGTGGAAAATCTGTATGCACCAACCGGTGCCAGCGCTAACCGCCGACCGTAACCTAGGCTAAGCTAAACCACTTTTTGATGTGGGGTAAGGGCTTACCCGGTCCGGTTAGTGTGGCGGCCGCCGATATATTACAGCCAAATCTATTCAATGTGATCATATTTAACAGAATTACATACGCAATAAGTGAAATCTTATCAGTTTAACCCTAAATGCGAAGCGATATTAATGCTGCTGCCATAGCAGCGGCGATATTAATATTTTCGAATCGACGAATGTAAAGTAAACAAATCGCCATCGCCGCAGCGACGTCGATATCCATACTGTCCAAACCTCAACCAAACATGGCCGCCGCCGCCGTCGCCGCCGAATCGGCGGGAATATATTACGCCCAAATCTATTAAATGCTGTCATATTTAACAGAATTACATACGCAATACGTGAAATCTTATCAATTTAACACTAAATTCGAACCGATATTAATGCCGCCGCCGTATTGGTGGCGTTATTCATATTGTCGACTCGAGGGAATTCCAAAATCTATAAATAAACTCACGGTCAGCTATCCGGCCCGGCTAAAACATTGGTGCATACCACTTTATCTTTTTCGCAGACCCCCCACTACCCGGAGCTAGCTGACCAGAGTTAGTGCCTAGCTCCGGTTAAGACTAGCACAACTTGGTGCATACGGCCCCTGGAGTTTGGCAAGTCCCAGAGGGCAGTGAAGAACAGGAGAAGATTGAGAAAACTAGTCATCTGTGGTGCCCCGATGAACCAAGCGGTTAAGGGATTGATGATGATGATAATGACATGCATATACCCATGGCCAACTGGATAAACGTGGTATATTTGTACATATATGTCACCCATAAAGTAGTACACAAACATATGGGTGATAATATAGGGAACATTCCTTTCTGCGCCTTTATACTCACATACTCCTTATACATGACATAAATAATATGTTCACACCATCTCATATTCTAACACACACCAATATGAACTTGTTCATACCCTGTCAAATTCCATAACACCGACATGAACGCGGTTGCCGAATCCGTAGAGCCTAGGCTTTCCGTGCGGAAGGTCGAAAGTTTGAATCCTGCCCGAGTCCAAACAATGAGTTATAACATTGATACTTGTCACTACTTAGCCAGGACCTTGGCATTACTAGGATATGACAATGACTGGTTCACGCAGCATCAGGATAATGTGACAGTGTGGGATATCGGATGCTGGTACTGGTGGCCTGGTTTCCCAGAGGAGCAGCACTATAAAGTTGCCATGAATGCGCACTGTCACAAGTTGGTACTCCTAGCATAGATGTTGCTCGGATGTAAAACAACAACAAACAAAAGAAAACAAATCGAATTTAGTAATTCACACACTGTCATATTGTAGAACACAGTGATATGAATTTGTTCACATCCTGTCACATTTTTTCTTCTCTTTTTTTCGCGATTGTTTGTTTATTCACCTCATAACGGCTAAGTGCATGGACTTGTTTTCGCCGCTGTGCAGTAGTGGTCATAATCCATATGGATTCATTTCATATTCTAACACACACTGGTATGACGATCTTCATACCTTACCAGTGAGTGTGAACAACACCCGACCGAATACATCCTTAAGTCGTCCCTGCTGGTAATCTCCAGATTAAGAAACAAAAACGATACAGTAATGAAATCCCATAATCCCTTGCGCTGCTGATGCAAAGGAAGATGGTGCGTTGTTGAATCAGAAGCTGCGGATCGATATGGGATGTACAGAATGTGTGGGGCCACGCCTCAGTCCCACAGCAAAGAAGCTCCGTAAGCTGTGCCAACTGTGGGCCCTTGGGGGTCGGTGGATCTAGGGGAGAGTGGACAGGCCATATGTGTGTGTGTCCTGAGTTGTAATGATACCTCAGGAAGGACTGAAGCTGTGACCCAGCATGCCGGGTAGCGCGAGTTCCACTGGTCCCTCAGGAAGGATTGAAGCTGTGACCCGGCATGCCGGGTAGTCCGAGTTCCACTGGTCCCTCAGTAAGGACTGAAGCTGTGACCCAGCATGCCGGATAGTCCGAGTTCCACTGGTCCCTCAGTAAGGACTGAAGCTGTGACCCAGCATGCTGGGTAGTACGAGTTCCACTGGTCCCTCAGGAAGGATTGAAGCTGTGACCAAGCATGCCGGGTAGTCCGAGTTCCACTGGTCCTTCAGGAAGGACTGAAGCTGTGACCCAGCATGCCGGGTAGTCCGAGTTCCACTGGTCCCTCAGGAAGGACTGAAGCTGCGACCCAGCATGCCGGGTAGTCCGAGTTCCACTGGTCCCTCAGAAAGGACTGAAGCTGTGACCCAGCATGCCGGGTAGTCCGAGTTCCTCTGGTCCCTCAGGAAGGACTGAAGCTGTGACCCAGCATGCCGGGTAGTCCGAGTTCCACTGGTCCCTCAGGAAGGACTGAAGCTGTGACCCAGCAGGCCGGGTAGTCCGAGTTCCACTGGTCCCTCAGGAAGGACTGAAGCTGCAACCCAGCATGCCGGGTAGTCCGAGTTCCACTGGTCCCTCAAGAAGGACTGAAGCTGCGACCCAGCATGCCGGGTAGTCCGAGTTCCACTGGTCCCTAAGGAAGGACTGAAGCTGTGACCCAGCATGCCGGTGTCATGTGTTGGAAATAGAATCGCCCCCTCTAAGGCCCCACCGGGGAATCTATTTTTTTCTATGGAACATTCTGCACAGTGAGTGACTCCTAATACATTAGTTCCTGACGCTGCCGTTAGAGGGTGGATGCTGGAAATCGTCTAATGTGTCAATGTTTCACTGCAGATGGCAGTGTAGGCTCTAATCCGCCTGGATTTCTCCAGTTGTCTCGATCATAGCATATTTTATTCTGCCGTTCATGCGCAGTGTTTGCAGTGTCCTCTTGCGCAAGTAGTTCAAAAATATGTTGTTTTATATCCTAGCAACATCTAAGGTCATATCAGGATGGGTACCGACTTGTGACAGTGCGCACTCATGGTGACTTTATAGTGCTACCCCACTGGGAGATGAGGCCGCTGGCACCATGACCCAATATCCAAAACAGTCACATTATTCCGATACTGTGCTAGCCAGTCCTTGTCCTATCCTATTAATGTCGAGCGCCAAGCTAAGTAACAAAAAAGTATCAACTTTATAAATCATTGGTTTCACTCGGCTGGGGTTCAAACTTCCAACCTTCCGGACGGGAAGCCTGCGCTCTATCAATTCGACCAACGTCCGGACAATATGTTGGCGCATGCACACACTGACTTGGTACAACTGTGTCCATCCCCGTCTGTGTTTTTTTAGTATATTTTGTTGTAATTATTCAAGCCTTACATCGAGGTGTATGGGTGTGGCTGTGTAGGCAGGGCATTGTTCGCCATTGCTGATGATATTGATAATGATAATGCAGATGTAATAGGCCTTCTTGTTCATCACTATGGAACAATAAGAACGCCGGACTTCTTGTTCTGAAAAATGGAGAATACTCCGATGATTTTGAATGTCTGTCACTTTCTTATATATAGTTATATGAGGTTGATCGTTATTATCTACCTCACTTTGGTTTGAAGTAAGTTTGCTTTAACATTACTAACTCCGGGTATATTTGATGTGTAAACATGTTGAATTAATGTTGGCATGTTTGTCAAAACGTTGATCCAATAGGCTTCAGCAGAACCAGGACCCAATAATAGGTCCGAGAATAGGACCCAATAATAGGACCTAGTTTATATACCCTTCTATGTAGCAACACATATTTAATAATTGCACCAGTATCTAAGTTGGATATGTAGGTTTGAAGCCAGGTAATGGTTTAGAAAAAATGGTACTTTTATTGGTACTTTAACCAGTTCTTGTCAATTCCTGCTAATCTGAAGTGCCAGGTTAGGTAGGAACAAGATATAAGTCTATAAGTCATCGATTCGACTCACCAGAATTTGAAATGGGAAGCCAGCAGCGCTCTTACCGATTTGGCCACCGGGTCCAGTCATAACAAAAATAGCCAATGGTCCTAAAAGTTGTAGTCAGGGACACAGTCAACAATTTTAAATTTGATTAAGAATGGCATCGTGTTATAAGAGCCGGATTCAGTCACAAAAGTGTCTTTTTTTCCTTTTCTTTTTTTTGGTAAATATGTTTATTCTGCTGAATGAGTCTTTTGTCGGTGCCGAAGCTCTGGTCTTCCAGCCATTTTTCCATCCAGGTTGATCATTATTATCTAGTTTCCTTGTTATCTTCCAACCATTTTTCCATCCAGGGTTATTTACACAAACGGTATATAGAGAAAGGTATACAATAATTGTTGAATACACAATTTGAAGCATATAACACAATGAAATTCTGTAACCCAAGTCAAGTGGATCGAGTTAACCGAGTGAAATGTCTTACGACTTACTCTAAAGTGTACGTCTTTGCCCACAGGCTGCAGACAGCTGTGCACCAACCCTCCCGCCATCTGGTGGTGTCTCTTTGAACTAGGGCTGGCGTATTTGTTCATACATACATCGAGGCGCCTCATTCGGAAAGCTACATTATTTGTGGGAGGTAACAATAATCCGGATATATATGGTAGATTATGCTTTATATTAATTTTTATAAAATAGCAGAGTTGATCCCAAGTGTGTGAATTAATTGCATAACTTGATTTGGTTAATGGAAAGGCGATATTGATCGGCTCGGATGTCTGTTATTTATTATTTGGTTGCATTCGTTATTTACAACAACAAATAGGTCTTTTTTTGTTTTTGTTTCTTATTATTTGTGTGCTTTAATTATTATTGTATATGAAAATTCAGTAAGCATTTCTAATAGAAGTTTGTTTTTGTTTGTTTGTGTTATTATTTGTAAGTATTAATTATTAATTAAGTAAGCATTTCTAATAGAAGTTTGTTTTTGTTATTATTTGTATGTATTAATTATTATTGTATATGACAATTCAGTAAGCATTTGTAATAGAAGTTTATTTTTGTTTGTGTTATTATTTGTATGTATTAATTATTATTGTATATGACAATTCAGTAAGCATTTCTAATAGAAGTTTGTTTTTGTTTGTTTTTGTTATTATTTGTATGTATTAATTATTATTGTATATGACAATTCAGTAAGCATTTCTAATAGAAGTTTGTTTTTGTTTGTTTGTGTTATTATTTGTAGGTATTAATTATTATTGTATATGACAATTCAGTAAGCATTTCTAATAGAAGTTTGTTTTTGTTTGTTTGTGTTGTTATTTGTATGTATTAATTATTATTGTATATGACAATTCAGTAAGCATTTCTAATAGAAGTTTGTTTTTGTTTGTTTGTGTTATTATTTGTAGGTATTAATTATTATTGTATATGACAATTCAGTAAGCATTTCTAATAGAAGTTTGTTTTTGTTTGTTTGTGTTGTTATTTGTATGTATTAATTATTATTGTATATGACAATTCAGTAAGCATTTCTAATAGAAGTTTGTTTTTGTTTGTTTGTGTTATTATTTGTAGGTATTAATTATTATTGTATATGACAATTCAGTAAGCATTTCTAATAGAAGTTTGTTTTTGTTTGTTTGTGTTATTATTTGTATGTATTAATTATTATTGTATATGACAATTCAGTAAGCATTTCTAATAGAAGTTTGTTTTTGTTTGTTTGTGTTATTATTTGTAGGTATTAATTATTATTGTATATGACAATTCAGTAAGCATTTCTAATAGAAATTTCTTTCTTTTTTTGTGTGTGTGTTAGCATTTTTGTGCATTAATTATTAGGCCTATTATATATGAAAATCTGTTGACCACTTGCAACCATCACCCGTCTTGTGGTCACAAAGTGGTCACAAGCATAGTGTGACTGAGGTATGAGTTGTTCATTCCTCATCATTTTCAACTGGAGTTTGTCCATGTATATGTTGCTATGGTATATAATAGTAACACAATGGTCACTCATCCTCATTATCACCTGTTTACATATGTAGGCCTACACCCCGGGGTTGGCAGTAGCCGTGACACTACTAGTTAAGTATAATGCTGCATCAGCAGTTTAGCACGCTTCATCACCAGTTTAGTATGTATGTATTGCTGCTGACCTTGACCTTGCAGGTCGCACATTATTTCGTGCACCTACGGTAGTAATGGCCGCAATGACAGCCGCTCATTGGTGGATGGCGTGTTGGGGGACAATCCGCCATCATAATCATTCTCACGACTAAGTGTGCAGTGGTGTATGCGCCTGGTGCATTGTTAGCTGAATCGCTAACGACTGGTCCCAACTCTATCAGGTAGAGCCGAGCCAAACCCCATCAACAGCATCAGTTGGTTGTTGGAGTTTTACGTCCTGGCAAAATCTAAAGTCATAGCAGGACGGATACCGACTTGTGACAGTGCGCGCTCATGGTGACTTTATGGTGCTGCCCCACTGGGAAATCAGGCCACTGGCACCATGACCTGATATCCCACTCATTCACATTATCCTGACACTGAGCTAATCAGTCCTTACCCTATCCTAATTATGCCGAGTGCCAGGCTAGGAAGTGAGAAGTATCAATTTTATAAGTCATTTGATTCGACCAGGAACCGAACCGACCTTCCACACCCGAGGCCAGCGCTCTATCGATTCGGCCACTGAGCCCGGCACAGCATTACTTAAAGCCCCATAGTCCGATAAAAGCATCACATTTTCAAAACTCATACACTTCCAGAGATTTGATCCTGGATATCTAACTTAGATACCGGTCCACATATTAAATATTTGTTGCTGCATCTATTCTAACGTGAATCTCAGCCAATTTAATAGAACCTGTTACTGCTGAAGCCTATCATGTCAAGATTTGTACATGCTTTCCAAATTTGATTTCACACAATTTCACTTCAAATATCTCCAAAGTTAACCATTTCTCATAAACGTTACTTGAAAGTAAAATAAAGTAGATTATGACGGTCAGTCTAATGTATTTATTTACCTCAGAAAATGGTAGAAACTCAAAAGCATTGGACTATGCTACTTTAATAATGTTCGCTTCTGCTTTGAATATGTGCAGAGAATATGTTTAAAACCTGGCCTATTGGGAGAGAACAACTCTCAGAATTTGGGAATAGAAAACGACAAGGGTTTTGCAATAAACATGCTTTGGACAGTATAAATAGAGCCTCAATAAAAAAGATTTTAATTTTAAAATGTTTCTAGATTGTTGTAGGACCATATTAACCTTAAATACAGAATTGTGCGGATTTTTTGTTATGTCCAGCTAGTGTAATTAAAGGTATGAATATATATAGTATATATATACAATATATATATAAATATTTGCAATTATTGATAATAGTTCTATCTGTCATACATACATAATACATGGGAAATAATCCACTATATATATAACTGAATTGAATTGAATTTTATTTTAAAATTAAATGTGGTATGGTGAATTTGGCCAACCCTCCCCCCTTGGTATAATCACCCTGCCTGTAGGCACATATGAATCTCTGAATTAATCATAGCAAAACACACACAAATACACAAAAGACTTATTCAGCAGAATAAACATATTTACCAAAAGAAACAACTAACAAAATTATCTAAATAATTTAGCAGTTTAATAAATAACATTGAGATAAAACTACAAGAAATATTGTCTACATTTGCATATATTCATGTCCAAGTTAATGGTATATATTAAACAAATATATTTTACATAGTGAGTATCCACACATACAGGGGGCAACACAGTGGTCAAACATGAACCTAGTCTAGTCACATGATTGATTGATTAATTAATTGCTGGTAGTCTAACACCATGTCTGCAGCAGGGGTCATATTCGTGGCCAAATGTTAGAGGTATTTATTCAGTCAGTTTTATTAATCATATGTATGAGAGGTATAAAGTATTTATGCAAATATTATTCAAGTATGTAATCCTCCTGCTTTATTATTGTTCTACTACTCAAATATTGCAAAATTGACACAGAAATCTGAAATGGGCAGACTTGTGTTATCATCATCATCATCTCAGCAAAGAACAGCAAAATTAACCATCCCTGAGTCAATTTTGAAGTGGCTAAATTTGTGTCAAATGAGAGTAAAATTAAACTCCCGATTAAAATTAAACTACAGGAGATAATACAGTCCAGTTGTCCCCCAGAGTCTAGTCATAGTTATAACATCGCATAAAATAGCCATGCGACAGAGTATAGAATAATTATGTGTATATTCGCATAATGCAGTATATGGCACATAGAAAGAAACACAGATGTGACTGTGGTAGATAGGTAACCATATATAATAACCAAAAATGAACTTTTTCACTAGACTAATAATTCAACCGGACTGATTTGGTATAGTCTTAGTACAGGTCTCCACGGGTTAAATTCGCATTGGACGGTCTATACTTGACGTTGCCAACATCAACTATTAATTCACCATCACTGCCGTCCTATGGCCAGGAAGCAGAGGGGGTCAAAGGTCACAAACAGGAGGCATGGGTGGTCCACAAATATGTTTGTTTATAGAATGAGAGATGGTGAATTATAGTCGGGGTTAAGGTTGCATAGTCCGTTGGTTTTGAGTTTCGGCCATATTATTGTTGATAAACATATTATGTTGATCATTATTATCTAGTTTACTTTAGTTTAAACGAATCTATATTTTTAAATGTCAGTGACAGGTTCTATCAGATTGGTTTTGTGCTCTTTCCATGCAGCAATACATGTTTAATGAGTTCACCAGTGGACGTGTATTTAAATTGAATATGTGGGATCAAATCTAGTTAAATGCTTTGGTTTCGAAAGTGTTATGCGTTCATCGGATTATACAATATATTATAAGCATCCTTTTTTTCAAACTTGTGTCATGGGGGCGATGAAAATGGGAGATATCATGCCTAGAGTGGGACTCGAACCCACATGTCTTTGCATTCCGGGCCAGTGTGCTAACCATTACACCACCTAGGCTCCCTGATATCAATACACTCCCCACGCCTACCTGTCTATGTGGTTACTTGCCTGAGAGGTCAGTGCAGACCACTACACTCGTCCCCCTGGAATTGTAAGTCTTGTAATGCTTACAATTACATACATACAGGCAATGCACTAACACATACATACACAGGGTAGGTTCAACAACCATACAGTGCAAAGCTTGTACAGGATCCTGGTCACGGCACCAATGTAATGGCCCACGGCCCTCCGACTCTCACTCTTTCACACGGAAGAACACCAAGATTCAATTCAGTGTACGCTTCACCTTGGGTTTATTGAACCATCTGCTCTCCGCGGCGTCAGTAGTTGTCTGACCCGCCCCCTGACTCGCCAGATCCCACATCGACTCTATAGGTGTGTGTGGGGGGGTGGGTAAACCACACGCAGTAGAGGTCAGCCCAGTTGGGGTCCGACCGGTGGTGACCCGTGCCGCCACCTAGCGCAGTGTAGTGGTACTGCGCTGATGGCGTCGTAGTCTCCGCTGCTACCGCGTGATAGTAGAGCTCATGTTCAGACTACTACACTTGTTTAATTCACATATGTTCCCTTTTGGGTTTCTTTCTTGAAGCCTATGGATAAGTCTGAATAGACTTGTTTTCACCATTAGACAGTTCGTCGATAGAAAGCCCGAGTCTACACTTTTTCCCACCCAAGGGATTTTTAACCTCCCACACCACATAGACATGGTATGAGAGCAACTGGCCTTTGATGACGCTGTAAGTTATACACAGCGGTGGAAATCCAAATTGGCAGAGCTGGGGGCACAGGGTCTCAAACCACTGGCCTTCAGATTAGTAGTCTGACCTTGAAAAAAGTCAGACACTCTAACCACTCCACCACAGAGAACACCACGTAGACACATACTAGATTATTTTATTCATTTGGGGGTTTCTTTTTTAGTAACAACCGAGATCAAATCAGGATGGGTGATTGACTTGTGACAATGTGCACTCGAGGGTGATTTATAATGATGCCCCATTTAGATATCGAGCAATGGACACCTGTGTGCAATATCATACTCAGTCAAATATCATGTAATGTAGCAACATGCGCAAATAATAAACAGGAGAACTATATACATGAATAACATATGTATAAGTACTTTATGCCTCACATATTCTACTTGTGACCCTACATGCCTTCCGGGTGGGGTCATTTTTGGTGTATGTGGTTCTTTTTCCCGAGGTTCAACCGGGCGAGGTCATATTAAATGGCGAGGGTAGAAATTCATGGGATTTGGGTGACGTAATTTATGGACGACCCTTTATTGAATGAGTACTGCTTGTCTGCGGACGCCTGGCCGCGGGGCATTGTGGGCATGGACATGGGGAGGTGCAGGAAGTTGTCGAATTTGGAATGTTTGTTTGTCGTTGTTTTAGGTCCTAGCAACATCTAAGGTCATCCTCGCCACGACTATTTCCATAGCAGCCGACATGGCGTAAAACCTCCAAGTTAATCAGTCTAAGGTCATATCAGGACGCGTACCTACTTGTGACAGAGCGTACTCATGGCGACTTTATAGTGTTGCCTCACTGAGAGACCAGGTTGCCAGCACCATGACCCGATATCCCACATAGTCAAGTTTTCCTGATACTGTGCTAACCAGTCTTTGCCCTATCATATTAATCCCCACCCCGTCCTGATATGACCTTAGATGTTGCTAGGACGTAAAACAACAACAAACAAACAACAACAAACAGCTAGGACGTAAAACAACAACAAGCAAACAAACAACAAACAAACTATTAATGCCAAACGATAAAGCTAGGTATTGACAATTATCAATGTATAAGTCATTGGTTTGACTTGATCGGGAAACGAACCCCAACTTTCCACACGCGAGTCCCACGCTCCACCGATTAGGCCAAACCATTGACATTAAAATTGATACTTGTCAGTTCCTATCCTGGCGCTGAGCATTAATGGGATAGGGCAAGGACTGGCTAGCTCAGTGTCAGGATAATGTGAATGAGTGGGATATTGGGTCATTGTGCCAGCGGCCTGATTTCCCGGTGGGGCAACACTATAAAGTCGCCATGAGTGCGCAATGTCACAAGTCGGTACCCGTCCTGATATGACCTTAGATGTTGCTATAACGTAAAACAACAAACAAATAAACACGCGCCATGTGTGTATGTAGTTAGTCTTTATGCACATGGGACCCAGTTTCCATGGTAATGATGGCATTACTTTTTTCACTCAAAGCTGTTCCAGCCCGTATCTAGGGAGCGTGGATTCATTTGTGCCTAACATTAGATACATTTGACAATAACAAAGACAAACTGCTTGAGTGTCCGCTAGTGACGAGGGGGACCGGTGATGGCGCCACCGGTCGGAGCGTGGTGGTCAGGATGGACAGAGCAGCAAATAAGTATATATAATAACAATAATAATAATAAAATTCCCTTCCGCGCCTTTATACTCGCATAATACTTATGCGTCACATAATGTATTTAATCTATGTGGAATTCCTTAATGTTTGTTCGTTGTTGGTTTGCGTCCTAGCAACATCTAAGGTCATATCAGGACAGGATTCCTTAATGTGTTTGGGTCCTTCTCGCTCCTTCAGTGAATATATCAAAATAAATTGCGGTCACTTCCTAGCCTTCTCCTAGACTCGATTGCAGTACCCTAATAAGTCATAATATAAGGTCATTAATAGTAATATTGCTACATGGGAAATACCTTCCTTTCAATTACCACTTAAATCGGAAAATACTCAAAGCCATCAACTCAGATTTAAAAGTCCCCCCCCCCCTTCCTCATAAGAGCATGTGCTACTCCGTTCAATGTTATAGTTTTGACATTTTCATCAGGGTGTGTGGACAATAAACATTTTTCGAATACAAAACAAACAAAAATCAATGGGGTCCCACAATAGACAAGATCACTGTTCCGACTGTGCATGCGCTGAAAACGGTGTTGGCAGCAAAGCAAATGGGTACGGCCATTGAGTTTGCTGATACGCGTAGGGCAAAACTTCCATTTTATTCAAAATTAATAGAAATACATAGCAATTTGGCATAAACATGTATGCACACATGCTCTGATGAATATATCTAAGACAAAACTAGCCATAGTTAAATATTTTGAGCTAAGAAACATACAAAGCAATGTTACCTTTAGGCTGATATCCACATCACCATTATTCATTTTTGTTCTAAATTTTAAAATGCCAAATGTCAACAGAAACTTGTTTTAGAGAAATATATAACCAATGTCTGATTAACCCTACTCATTTCCTAGCTCTACATATGTCATTAAGTATATGATATAAATAAAAACATGAATAAAATAAGTAAACCTAACTCTGGCTATGGCTCTAACACTAGTCTGAGTGCCCAGATTTGTTTCAATCTAAATGCACATGGCATAAGATGTGCTAATTATATTGATGTCAATGCAATGCTGGATAAAAGATTAACATCTTAATTTATTATATATATATTTTTAGTTGGTATTCTATGTTTCAAACAAGAGCTGACATGAGCTGAAACTAGCACATTTCATAGCTGCACCCAATGTATTATTAGCATTAGCCATGTGCTTCTCGCGGGTTTGTTTTTCTTCGACGCATCCCACAATGCACCGCGCCGCTGGAATGGCGATGTAGTCTATTCGCAGCTGGATGGGTATGGACTCTAGTGGCGATCCATTGTGAATCGTTAACCCACATCAGACTGTTTCCTAGGTATGTTAGCAATAGAGTGTCTAGGTAATTTCTGACTGGGTGCTTCCCGTTGGAATGAGCAGTGCAATTCCTGTGGTTGGGTGTGACTCCTCACATGCCAGTGTTGTGGTTTGTACTTGTATCCGTCTGAGGAAACGAACATTCTGTGTATATACGGGCCTGACTGTGTGTGAGTGATGATGTACATATGCATTGTCGGGAATTTAAAACATGCAATACCGCATGGTATGAGTATATGACATAACCTAGCATAATAGCTACAAAACAAGATGATGTAAACATTATCCAGAATTCAAGACACAATACCGCATGGTATGGCATAACCTAGCATAATAGCTACAAAACAAGATGATGTATACATTATCTAGAATGCGATATTGCATGGTATATAGCATGTCCTGATATATATGCTATATATGCTATATACAGCATGACAGCATGGCTGTCCTCTATGGAAGATCTTCTGATCATAAAGAACCTCTGATGGACTTGACACGTGATGAGGATGTCAACAGACAGGCTACCAAAGCAGATCCTCTATTCTCAATTGTCTTCAGGTCAGAGAAAGAGAGGATGCCCTCGTCTCCGGTTCAAGGATACTATCAAAAGAAACCTGAAGCAGAGAGACATTAGGACAGACTCATGGACATCACTCTCACAGCAGAGAGATAAATGGAGAGCGGCAGTTAAGAAATGAAAGCAGTCTTTGTCGCATTGCAACCAACAGCATGATGATGATGATATAGATTGACCTAGCATAATGGCAACACAGCATTATTGATAGTTTACCTTTCGATACAAAGGGGAGATTTGAATAAAGTCAGACCAAAATGTAGATCGAGAAAAGAAATGTGCTATGATTAGAAAAAGTGTGCTAACAGTGAAAATTATGGGATGGAATGCGCTCACCACCCTCAACAACGGCACCTTTTTTTGCTTGTGTGTATATATACAACAAGTGATCTATACAACTCTGAGGAATGAGTACCAAGAACTGCCGGTGGCGGCGCCACCGTAGGCAAATGAGTGCCACAGTGAATAGATCTGGGTCTGTTAGTGGACAATAACGGATCATAATAATAATAAGAAATACCTCATACCGATGATTTTATACACGTATATAAATATACTAACTGTCTATATTTATGTCTATATTTATAGATATATATATGCATATGTATATATTTTAGGTGTATATTTATGTATATATTTACGAAAAAGCTAATTAAACAATTAGTGCTAATATAATGGGTCCATTTGGGTCCAAAATTTAGTTGACTTTCCTGCCGCACATCCTCACATTCCATGTGGGGAAATAGCAGCATTCTTAATATAATGTAAAGACCATATCCATTAATGGTATTAAAAAAGTATTCCATAGTAATCGAAGACAACAGAGTAAACAGAGATCAAATACTTTACTTTGGCGGGCCTGCATAAACCATTAAAGCACATGACAAGCAAAGTTTCTATGCAATCTGGGCCGAGTGATTATTCTTTGTTGGAGTTTTTCATCCTGGGAACATATAAGGTCACGGTATCAGGATGGACACCGACTTGTGGCAGTGTTCACTCATGGAAACTAATCATGCTGCCCGACTAGGAGATCAGGCCACCAGCACCATGACCACTCAGTCACATTAATTTGAAACTAAGCGAATCAGTCCTTTCCCTATCCTAGTAATGCCAAATGCCAGGCTACGTAGGGACAAGTATAAATTTCGTAAGCCATTGGTTTGACTCAGACAGGTTTCAAATGTGTGACCTTCCACATGAAAAGCGAGCACTTTTGCGCATTCAGCCACTGCGTCAGGTCTGGGCCGAGTGAGAGGGTAGCTCTCTGAATGCTAGAGCCAGACCCCAAACTTGCCTACCTCAAAGCTGTATAGTCTGATCAAAGCTTCATATATTTTAAACAAAATCCCATACTTACATTTAATCCTACATATTCAACTTAGATATTAGTTCACTTATTCAGCATTTGTTCCTAAATAGAAGGGAATATTAAGTTATTTTAATAGAACCTATTGCGGCTTAAAGCCAATGGAGTCCAGCATTTCAACTGCATGCCAAAATTAATTTGACGTGCTTTTGTTTGGTACATTATTTGATGAAGCAGCGGAAATTTCAATCGCAGATGATTGTTCTTCCTCACCCTACTGCTCCTTGCCCTATCCTAATAATGTCCAGCGCCAGGCTAGGTAGCAACAAATGTCAATTTTTACATCATTGGTTAGACTCGACCAGGATTCGAACCCCACGACCTACCAAATGGGAGATGGATGCTCCAAAGTTAGCCGTTTAAAATAAAAGTTGCTTCAAACTAAGGTAAGGCAGATAATAAATATCAATTTAGTATATTTATCTCAAAATATGGCAGAAACTCAAGACCATCGGACTATGCAACTTGAATGCAGACTGGTCCATACTCCATTATCACTCAGATCGCTACTCCCACTGCCCGGCTTGTTGGACTGACGTAATATAATGGCGATATAAATTATAATAGAGAAGTACAATAATAAACAAGGAGCATTATATATGTTATCATATGCGCAAAAGAGATTTATGCATTACATTATGCATTAAGCATAAGATAGAATAATATAGCATGGTTGTGTAAATTGAGAAGTCTACGTACACAGCGCAGTAAATTAGAAAAAGAACAAAGTATTAAACATAAACCATGATATATGGCACGCGAGGATTAGGTGCTCAATCTAAACACAGACGTCATAGCGCATAGATTACTAATAAGTACAGACAAAATAAAGCAGAGTATTCAAATTAAACACATACAACATCAAGTATTAATGTGAACGGAGAGGTTGGTAGCATTTTCATTCGTGTTGCTTAGCAACAAATGCATTCAACTAGTATTAGAGTTCCATCGGCTGATGGTTTTTCTTTCTGTCATTGTTTATAGATAAATATATTAGATTCATTTGGTATGATCTGCTTTTTTTAGCTTGAAGTTGTGAAAATGTCATGCTTTCATCAGACTATGCAGCTTTAAGTCGGATGCCTGATCTGAGGGTCGGTGGTTCGAGTCCCCATGCCCCCCCCCCCAAACCTCTGCCAATTTGGATTTCCACCGCTGTGTATAACTAACTTGCAGCGTCATCAAAGGCCGGTTGCTCTCATACCATGTCTATGTGGTGTGGGAGGTTAAAAATCCCTTGGGTCGTTAAAAGTGTAGGCCCGGGCTTTCTATCGACAAACTGGCCACAGCAGGAGCATCCGCATCACGGCCTTGGGAATCAGCTATCTGATTGCAAATCCTGCTACCACCATCCACCACCGAGAGCACGTCCCCCGAATAAAGATCATACCTCTGCTAGAAAATCCCTTGAGATAACTGGTGGAAGGACACGATGAAGAAGAAGTTCCATTATTCCACAGATCCATCCTTCGGGGAGTGGGATGCTGAAGATATGTGTACCATGGGAGAATGGGTCGGGGGGGGGGGGGGGGGGGGGGGGGGGGGGGTGGAGGGCGCTCAGTCTTTAATCGGTAGTGCGAAGATATTAATGACAACACAGATTTCATTATCCTTCCTGACAAAGTTCGGTGGGTATTTAATAGTCCATTTTACTGCTCTTGGCCCTTGGGGAAATATATTGATTATACGTTAATTTGAATTGTGAGTGCTTTTATTTATTTCTTCCACAATTAAAACAAGAGATGGCCGAGTACACCCTGTACATAAATAAGTTACCGATTACCCCCCCCCACACACACACACATAAGCACAGTACTAACTAAGTGACTGAGTGACTACACACATGCACAATATTTAAAATTGCAGTCCAATGGTTTCTGCCATTTTCTGAGATGAATACATTAGATTGATCATTATAATCTACTTTAATTAAGTTTGAGGTCGTCATCTGTTTATGAACTCATCGATGACTTATGAGTTCAAGTTATGTTGGAACATGTAGTGGCACATGTGTGTAGCTGCAGTCAGAGAGCCAGTATTATAGAAGTCACTGAGTACCCCCCCCCCCCCCCCCCCAAAAGAAGAAAAAGAAAAATTGTAAACCACAGTACTACAGAAGTCATTCAACCCATACATAAGTGCAGTACTGAAGTAGTGACCGAGTACCTAGATAAAGGATTCACCCGGTACTCGCAGTACATGGGTGAATACCAACCCTATATAAAAACGGTTGAAAAAGCGGGTTAATGAATTGAGAGCCTAATTTCACAATCTAAGAAGCAACAATTATTCTTTACATATGTCTTATTGATAGCCTGCTACCTTTGAGTTGAAAAATATAATATAATATCTAGTTTAATAAGATTTAAAAGTACAATCGATGGCGTTCTGCGGCCGCCATCTTGTATTTTTGCATTCTCTCCCATTTCACCAAGTATGTGCCGATATAAGAAACCATTTGACACTGGAGGCAGGCATTCTACTTGCTGTTCCATATTAAAGCTATTTTCGCATGTATTTACAGTTCCTGGTCGTTCACCACTCTACTACAAGTACCGGGTGAATCTTTTATCTACCGAGTACCCAGCCCCCCCCCTCTACACACACACTCTCACATACACACACACTCTCGCATACACGCGCACTCTTAGTTTCGTATAGGGTAGGTTTCTGCTAGTCCACTTCGGAGGGGAGTAAGCATTGTAACAGACACTGCGAAAGAAGGAACTAAGTGACTCCTCTATGTACTGGTGATGCAAGGGACTCAGTAACAGCGCCAGGTGTTTTCTTTTAAATAGCAATAAAATGAAGTCCTGTTGAAATGCTGCTCACTCTGGTGCAATTCTTACGAGCTGTCACGAACCGGACGGTGTGGGTGTCTGCCTTTTTGTTTTAGGTTTTCTATATTATTTATGTTATCGCGTTATTTATGTTATTTATATTGTATCTAGTATATCTCGTATTTCTTAGTATTTTTTGTATTTTTAGTATTTCTAATATTTCTAGTATTTTTTGTATCAATATTATTTCTAGTATTTATAGTAATATTTCTAGTATTTATTTATTTATCGTATTAATATTATTTATTGTATTTATAGTATTCAAAGTAGTTATAGTATTTATAGTATTTATAGTGCTATAGTGTCATATAGTGTTATAGTGTCATACAGTGTCATACAGTGCCATACAGTGTCATATAGTGCTTAAGTGCTATAGTGCTATAGTCATATAGTGCTGTAGTGCTGTAGTGCCCGTAGTGCCGTAGTGCCGTTGTGCCGTAGTTCTGTAGTTCCATAGTTCCATAGTTCCATAGTTCCATAGTGGCATAGTTCTCTACCAGCTCATTTAACTCTTGGGGTTTTAATGTTATATCCGTCAGCAAATATGTGTCTGTCGCCTGTCAATTTTGAAGATGTAGTCCCATGAACGCATACAAACATGTTACGCCAAAATACTTACCCAAATACATTCTAGAGTGCATGTCTAAAGTATTTTTTTAATGTTTTCACATCAAATATCTCCAAGGTTAGCCATTAGAGAGAAATGGGAACAGACAAGGACAATGACAGATAAAGAAAATAAGAGAGAAATACAATAACAGACAACGATAAACATAGACAGACACAGACAGACATACACGGACAGGCAGACACATGCACACACAGGCACACACAGGCACACACAGGCACACACAGGCACACACAGACATACACAGACACACACAGACACACACATACACACAGACACACACAGACACACACAGACACACACGCATACACAGACACATGCAGACACACGCAGACATACACAGACACACAAACACACAGACACACACAGACGCACACTCAGACACACACAGACACACACATACGCACAGACACACACAGACACACACAGACACACACATACACACAGACACACACAGACACACACAGACACACAGACACACACAGACACACGCAGACACACACAGACACACACAGACACACACAGACACACACAGACACACACAGACAGACACACAAATGGGCTGGCTGGCTTCTTAGACACACATAGACACACACAGACACACACAGATACACACAGACACACATACACACACATACACATACAGACATACACACAGACAGACACACACACTGACATACAGACACACAAACACACATAGACCCACGCAGACACACGCAGACACACACAGACACACACAGACACACACAGATAGACAGACAGACACACACATACACACACAGACAGACACACACACAGATAGACAGACATACACACACAGACAGACACACGCAGACAGACACACACAGACAGACACACACAGACACACACAGACAGACACACACAGACACAGACCCACAGACAGACACACAGACACACAGATAGACAGACACAGGCACAGACAGATACAGACTAAACTAGAACAAAACCGAGAGCGAGAACAAATGTCAATAAACTCTGTGCAAAAGTTGCCATGAAAAAAAAATTCAAGAGAAAAGGGGGAAAAACACCTTTCCTTATAAAATAAAAAGACCCAATAACTGAAAAGCGCGCCCCCTGTATGTGGTGGGTGTAATTTGGGAGGGCTACAGGGCGCATTCCATATACGCGTAATGCGCAATGCGAATGCGAATGCGACAAAAAAATCGAAACGCCTTGAAACCTATGAGCTACATTCCATACACGCGTAATGCGTAATGCGAATGCGAATGCGTCAGAAATTCATTATCCCGATCGGTCCCTGTAGCGATCGGTGCGTAATGCGTAATGCGTAAAAGATGTGCGAATAGAAAAGCATCAGTCGCATTTGTCCATTGATATAAGGCTGGAGGAGGCGACTGATAATTACGGACAGCCGGTGCAAACATGTAGGTCTATGCGGCGGACCTGTGAGGAAGCAGTCTTCATATTTGGGACGGTCCTAACATCCCTCTAAGCAAGCTAAACTGAGCCATGTTTGGACCGTCCCATTCTCTGTGTGTGTCTCTGTGTGTGTCTCTGTGTGTGTATCTGTGTCTGTGTGCGTGTCTGTGTGTGTGTGTCTGTGTGTGTCTCTGTGTGTGTCTGTGTGTGTGTCTCTGTGTGTGTCTCTCTGTGTTGTGTCTCTGTGTCTGTGTGTGTGTCTATGTGTGTGTATCTGTGTCTATGTGTGTCTCTGTGTGTGTCTCTGTGTGTGTCTCTGTGTGTGTCTGTGTGTGTGTCTGTCTCTGTGTGTGTCTGTGTGTGTGTGTCTCTGTGTTGTGTCTCTGTGTCTCTGTGTGTGTCTCTGTGTCTTTGTGTCTCTGTTGCTGTGTGTGTGTCTGTGTCTGTATCTCTGTGTCTCTGTGTGTGTCTCTGTGTTTCTGTGTGTGTGTCTGTGTGTGTGTGTCTCTGTGTGTGTCTGTGTGTCTGTGTGTGTGTCTCTGTGTCTGTGTGTATGTCTCTGTGTGTGTGTCTCTGTGTGTGTCTGTGTGTGCGTCTCTGTGTGTGTCTCTGTGTTGTGTCTCTGTGTATGTGTGTGTGTCTCTGTGTGTGTATCTGTGTATGTGTGTGTCTCTGTGTGTCTGTGTGTGTCTGTGTGTGTGTCTGTGTGTGTGTCTGTGTGTGTCTGTGTGTGTGTCTGTGTGTGTGTCTGTGTGTGTGTCTGTGTGTGTGTCTCTGTATTCTGTCTCTGTGTATGTGTGTGTCTCTGTGTGTGTATCTGTGTCTGTGTGTGTCTCTGTGTGTGTCTGTGTGTCTGTCTCTGTGTGTGTGTCTCTGTGTGTGTCTCTGTGTGTGTCTCTGTGTTGTGTCTCTGTGTGTCTGTGTCTTTGTGTCTCTGTTGCTGTGTGTGTGTCTGTGTGTGTATCTCTGTGTCTCTGTGTGTGTCTCTGTGTTTCTGTGTGTGTGTCTGTGTGTGTGTGTGTCTCTGTGTGTGTCTGTGTGTGTGTCTCTGTGTGTATGTGTGTGTGTCTCTGTGTTGTGTCTCTGTGTGTCTCTGTGTGTGTATATGTGTCTCTGTGTGTGTGTCTCTGTCTCTGTGTGTGTGTGTCTGTGTGTGTGTCTGTGTGTGTGTCTCTGTGTTGTGTCTCTGTGTCTCTGTGTGTGTCTCTGTGTGTGTCTCTGTGTGTGTATCTGTGTCTGTGTGTGTCTCTGTGTGTGTCTCTGTGTGTGTCTCTGTGTGTATATGTGTCTGTGTGTGTCTCTTTGTCAGAGACACAGAGACACAGACACACACATAGAGACACACACACAGACACAGAGTCACACACACAGAGACACACACAGACACACACAGAGACACGGAGACACAGACACACACATAGGGACATGCACAGAGACACAGAGTCACACACACACAGAGACACACACAGAGACACGGAGACACAGACACACACATAGAGACACACACAGAGACACAGAGTCACACACACTTTTTATATACTTTTTATATACTTCACTGCATAACGCATAACGCATAACGCATTACGCATTACGCGTATATGGAATGCTGGCATTCGCATAACGCATAACGCGTAACGCATAACGCATTACGCATTACGCGTATATGGAATGCGCCCTTACCACCACAATAACGGATGTGCGCGTCCGTCCCCTTCCCCTGCACGGTGTGGGCCCACTCCGCGTCTGTGTCACACACACGGCTCAGATTCACCCGGTGCTTATCTAACACGAGGCCGACCCGAGCATCCCCCTGTTTCACGTCGTCCTGTCTCCTCCGCCATGAACACCGGAGTGAATGAACTAGTGGTCAAGGTCTCGTGAGGTTCACCCCACCTGAGTAAAAACAGCAACTTTTTTAGGGTGCTATATTTCGTCGGCTGAGAATTAACCAGGGATATGGCAACTTTCAGGAAAAAAAAGTATAAGTGGTGTTCTCAGTGGCGGAGTGGTTAGAGTGTCAAACTTTTTTCTAGCTCAGGCTCCTAATCTGAAGGACAGTGGTTCAATTCCCTGTGCCTTCACCTCTACTAATTTGGATTTTCACCGCTGTGTATGACTTCCAGTGTCATCAAAGGCCAGTTGCTCTCATACCATGTCTATGTGGTGTGGGAGGTTAAAAATCCCTTGGGTCAGTAAAAGTGTAGGCCTGGCCTTTCTATCGTCAAACTGTCTAATGGTCTATTCAGACTTATCCATGACAGGCAGTATAAATCTTCAAGAATTTTTTTTTTTAATGCGTACATAAAGCCCATATCAGAGTTGGTGAGTTTTATTTCCCCAACCCACAGCTCAATATAGAGTGAGTGAGTGTCTTGGGGTTTATGTATTGAGCTGTCGGTTGGAGACAAACTTATCAACTCTGAGATAGGTTTTATGTATATATATATCATCTTTTTTTTATGAAAGTGGATATAGGCCTGTTTAATTCTTAGCCGACAATTTGTTGATCAAGATTGCATAGTCCGATGGTTTTGAGTTTTTGTCACTTTTCTGAAATACATATATTTGGTTTATCGCTATAATCTATCTTACTTTAGTTTGAAGTAACTTTCATTTTAAATGGCTAATGTTTTAGATATTTGAGATGCAAACAATTATATTTGGCAAGCACACCAAAGCTCTGACACCATAGGCTTCAACAGTAACAGCGTCCATTAAATTGTCCCAGTCTTCACTGCTACATGGAAACAGATGCTTAATAAGTGCATCAGTATCTAATCTAGATATGTAGAATCAAGTCTAGATAATTGCTTTGGTTTTGAAATGTTGTGCTTCATCGAACTATGCAGCTTTAAGCGGGGGGAGATTTCAATCACAGACAATTGGTCTTCCTCATTCCACATTCCTTGCATACATGGGAAACAGGCGCTAAATTCATTCATTCAGTCATCATGTCAAAGGTTTTCTTAAATCATTTTCATCTTTTATTTTGTGTAGCAACATGTGTTATGGAAATATTATTGCATACATAGTTTATTGCCTCTTTGTTGTTCTTATGTGCTTGCTATTAAAGTTGCATAGTTCGATAGTTTTGAGTTTCCGTCATTTTCCGAGATAACACATATTACGTTGATCACTATGATCTACATTACTTTGGTTTGAAGTAACTTTGCCTTAAAATGACTAACTTAGTAAATATGCCAATGTAATTTTGGTAAGCTTGTCAAAACTTTTACCCCAGAGACTTCAGCAGTAATAGGTTTTATTAAAATGTCTTAGTGCTTCCCTCCAATGCTGCGGCAAATGTTTAATAGTAGATATGTAATCTAAGTTGGATATGTTGAATAAAATCTAGGTAAGTGCTTCGAAAAATGTTATGATAATAGACTACATCGCCATTCCAGTGGCGCGGTGCATTGTGGGATGTGTCAAAGCAAAACAAACCCGCGAGAAGCACATGGCACATGCTAATACACTGGGTGCAGTTATGAAATGTGCTAGTTGCAGCTCATCTCAGCTCTTGTTTGAAACATAGAACACTAACTAAAAATATATATATAATAAATTAAGATATTAATCTTTTATCCAGCATTGCATTTACATCAATATAATCAGCACATATTATGCCATGTGCATTTAGATTTAGACAAATCTGGGCACTCAGACTAGTGTTACAGCCATAGCCAGAGTCAGTTTTACTTATTTTATTCATGTTTTATTTATATCCTTTGGTTAATGACATATGTAGAAATAGAAAATGATTAGGGTTAATCAGATAATGGTTATATATTTCTTTGAAACAAGTTTTTGTTGACACATTTGACATTTTAATATTTAGAACAAGAATTACTTCTGGCTAATCAATGGTGATGTAAACATCAGCCTGTAAAGTGAATGAAATTATATGTTTCTTAGCTCAAAATGCTTAATTATGGAGAGTTGTGTCTTAAACATATTCATTATATTATTATATTGCATCCTTCCGTCCATGTTTGTGCCAAATTGGTATTTATTTTTTTAATAATTTGGAATAAAATCGCAGTTTTTGCCCTACGCGTATCAGCAAACACAATGGCCGTACACCCTTGCTTTGCTGCCAACGCCGTTTTCAGCACATGCGCAGTCAAAACGGTGATCTCGTCGATTGGACGATGTTACTTTAATAAGATCTCTTTAAGTTGGCCATGTGGTGAAGAAAGTTGGTGGATTGTTGGTAATATTAGATCCTGCCAAAATCTAACGTCATATCAGGATGGGCACTGACTTGTGACAGTGTGCACTCATGGTGGCTTTATAGTGCTGACCCACTGGGAAATCAGACCACCAGCACCATGACCCAATATCCCAGCCAGTCACATTATCCTGACACTGAGCTAACCAGGCCTTTCCCGATCCTATTAATGCCGAGCCCCAAGGTAGGAAGCGACAAGTATCAATTGTGTATGTCATTAGTTTGACTCGACAGGGAATCGATCGAACTCCCAATCTCCCACATGGGGGGTCTGCTCTCTAGCGATTCGGCAGAAAGTGAATGTAGCATGCAGCATGCTGTATGCTGTATGATGTATGCTATCTCCTGCTTCCACGTAAAACGCGGAAACCAGCCCCTGGCCTCACACTTTATTTATATCGAGGTTGGGTATGAATTGAAGGATGGGGGACTGGGGGAGGGGAGGGGGCGGAGCGGGGGAGGTGTCTGTGTGATGATGAGACAACAAAGAACACCGACGTCCGGACAAACGCGAGGTGTCAGTGAGTAGTTCCGAGACGCGCGTTCACGAGCAGCTATATCAGAACGAGGCTATCAACTAGTGCAAGTAGGGGAACCTCGTTCTGGGCCTGAGTCTGCAGAACACGCCCCAAAGTGGGACCATTGTAGGTGTGTGGGAAGGAGAGGACAGAGAGAGAGAGAGTGAGCGTTAGTGAGCGTGAATGAGTGTGTGTGTGTGTGACACTGACACACTAGTGACAGCAGCTGTGTGTTATATACGCCGACAGACACCGGGGAGAAGGAGCTACTGCAAAGCTGTCACTAAATTATCAATCAGTTCAGAACGAGGCTCGACTGCTAAGCAGCGGTTTAGACACAATGGAGCGCCTGCGCAGATGGTCGAGTCTGGTAAGTGCGTGATTTGTTTGACTTTGACGGGAAGTGTTTTTTATTTATTATGTAACGGACGGGGGCTTAACCGAATCAATTCTTAAGAGCGATGGCTGGCTAGTTGGTTGATGGAGTTTCCTGGCAACATCTAAGGTCATATCAGGATGGGTACCGATTTGTGACAGTGCACACTCATGGTGACTTTATAGTGCTGACCGACTGAGAGACCAGGCCCCCAGCAGCAGCACCAGCACCTGATATTCCACTCAGTCACATTATCCTGACACTAAGCCAGCCAGTCCTTGCCCTATCCTAATAATGTTGAATGCTTGGCCAGGACTAGGAAGCGACAAGTATACATTTCTATGTCATTGGTTTGACTCGACCAGGGTTCGAACCCGTGGGTTCGAATCCCACGAACTACCAAAATGGCAGACGGACGCTCAACTCATTCGGCCAACCCGTCTTGCTGGTTGGCTGGCTGGCTTCCTGTGTGGAAGGTCGTGGATTCGAACCCCGATCGAGTCAAAACAATGATTTTTATACTTGTCGCTACCTAGCCTGGTCCTTGACATTATTACTGGGATAGGTCTGCATGTAGTATCATGTTAATGTGACTAAGTGATATGTTAGATCATGTTGGTGGTGATAATGTTACCTATACGGTGGCGCCCTATACTACTGATACTGAAATTACAAGCTGGATAAATCAATATCAGGATAAGTGGGATATAGCATTATGGTGCAAGCGGTGTGGTATCCCAGTGGGGCAGCACTATACTGCACACAGGTGGCGCCACCGATAGTATTTAACACTGGTGGTGCCACCTATTGTGTTCAACACACATGGCACCAATGGTAGTGTTCAACACATGCGGCCCCGCAGATAGTGTTCAACACAGGCGGCACCACTGGTATTGTTCAACACAGGTGGCGCCACCAATAGTATTTAACACTGGTGGTGCCACCTATTGTGTTCAACACACATGGCACCAACGGTAGTGTTCGGCATACGCGGCCCCACAGATAGTGTTAAACACAGGTGGCACCACTGATATTGTTCAACACAGGTGGCGCCATCGATAGTATACAACACTGGTGGTGCCACCTATTCTGTTCAACACACATGGCACCAACGGGAGTGTTCGACACACGTGGCCCCGCAGATAGTGTTGAACACAGGCAGCACCACTGATATTGTTCAACACAGGTGGCGCCACCGATAGTATTCAAGTTCAGCAACCGAAATACAATAATAATTTGACCTGGGTATTATTGATTAAGTGCACTGTCCCAGTTTACATATATATACCATATATATATATATATATATATATATATATATATGCTGTATAAGAATTATAGGAGTATAATAACACATACACCTACACACCAGTGATCGGGTGCTGGAACCTCACATACTCATCTACTGCTCATGCCTCAGCTCCAACGGTGGCGCCACCGCTCGCCTGCTCACTGTCCTACTCACTTGCCGCTGAGAATTTTTTATATACATACATATATATACACACATATATATATGTGTTTGTATGTATATATATAGACATATACAGGTAGAACCTACACATTGTTTATATTTACATATTGATGATTTCATAATACAACACATAAATTAAGAGATCCATATTTCTATAGACAATACAAAGGGACACAGCACGTTGTGGGTGGTTGCATGGGTGACGTGGTGTGTGGGTGGGTGGGTGGGTGGGTGCTGTTGTAAGGAGGGGAGAGGACATACGCAGGGAGAACCTTCCGTGAGACACCAGGAGTGCAGTGGTGGTTGTTGTATGGCGGGGAGGGGTCGGGGATAGTGGGGATAAGGACAGCCTCGTTCTGAAACCACTTTCCTAACCTACATCCGCTATCTGTGAAGGCAACCATCCTACACCACGGCGTGGTAGATGGGAGTTGGGGGTGGGGGGTGGAATGGGGGGGGGGCGGTGTATTCAGTGTTGTACTGTGAATTTTGTTTTCTTTGTATATGCTTTTTATTCCCTGTGGATAGAGTTTTTGGGTAGTGTTTACTCGTTTTATTGACATGTGCATTTTGGGGCTGAGGCAATGGTAGTTGTTCTGTGGGTGTTTTGTTTCAGCTTTTGCGGGGTTTGTGATTATTGTTCGAGGTAATTTATATTACGAATATTCTTTGGGTTTTATTGGATTTTTTTTTTATCATCGTCATCAATCCCTTGTTTGGGCACCACAGATGAATTTGCAACCAGTTTTCTCCATTTATACATCCCAGTACCATCTAGACCATACTGAAGCTAAAGCGGCTGTCACACATCACCGGATTACAGGAAATGGAAAGAAACCGAACAAAGTCTGTTGATAGTCCGGTTTGTGTCCGTACAAGTTTTGAACATGCACAAAACTTGGAACGTCTGCCGCCGGATTGATGTATGCGTTTCTTGTTCGGTTTGAGTCCATTTAATCAGCTTACCGTCCGTTGGCTATCCGTTTATGTCCGTTTCATGTCCGTTTCATGTGTGTTTCATGTCCATTTGTCCAGCGGCCTTTGACCCGATATCGCAAAATTTTGACACATTTGAATACATTTTGATACTTATGATGCCCAGACTAGACAATTCTGTCCGTTGCTCAATCCGGTGATGTGTGACAGGGGGTTAAGATTTGTGACATTGTGCAACCACCATGGATTTACTTTATTTTACTGCCTATCCTATTAATTACACGCGCCAAGCTAGCAATTTTATAAGTCATTGGTTTGACTCGACCGGGAACCGAACCCCCAATGCCCGCACGCAAGGCCCGCGCTCGGGGCGGATGTCGGTAGGGACAGAACTAAACTGCGCGTGCGCACAGAGTCCCCCTCTGCGCATGCTCCGACGGGTCCCCATTCACCACATACACACACACATACAAATACAACAAGACAGAACCTACTCAAGGGACGGCCAGCCTCGGTCTCATTTCTGATACTGGAGGCGATACAACAGTCCCTGGCCCCCACCCCCCACACCCACCCACACACACATCCACACACACACACATCCACACCTACACACAGCTCTCCCAACACACACACGCGTACCACCAGCAGTCACCCGACTCGAGCTGTCTGCCGGCGCCATCGCGCCTTATAAATGCTTAATGCCCCGCGGTGCCTGGCCCGATTGTACAAGACAAATGCCCGATTCCTGCTGGAGCCGACAGTCGATGATGCAACTTAGGCAAGTTAGGCATTTCAGCATTTCAAAAATTTACCTTCAGAGTAGGACCGTCCGGAGGCGATAACGACCAGACACAGCTGGCTTATAGGTTGTCAGAGCCCTTGACAGGTGGCGCCGGTGTGGCGAAACCTGGAACTAATCACTGGCATACACTTTCTGTGGTTCACAAACAACAATACAAATATAACTGAAGATGATAGTGTCCTTTTTTATATTCCCATAATAGATTATGCGACAAAGACTGCTTTTATTTCTTAAGCGCCGCTATTTTGTGCGGTTGTGCATTTCATAAAAGCTGCTTGCAAAGTGTTGAAGTGCTGCTGGCTTTTGCAAGTTACTAGCAGCACTCTCTTGGGGAGCAAATAAAGGTCTCACACCAGCAAGAACACGTCAAGACAGGCGCAAACTATTTGTCCCTGCAGTGGCTAGTCGGGAGGTGTTGGGAGTTCCATTTATCACCGCCCTTAATGCTGCCACGGAAGCATGGTTTTCTGTTAGGGTTTGCTCCCTTAGCTTTTGGTACTATCAAGAACCTGTACACAACAAGGCAGTGGTTTATAACTTTGCAAGGCAGGGGCATCAAACTCCCTGAGGTATTTTAGCAGGTAGGCACTGCAATACCCGCATACATAACCACGATTCACAGGTTCACAAGGCACGGGTGAGACGGCAGTGCGCGCAAACTATGGCAGTCCGTAGTTATAGCCTGACTGTAGCGCCAAATTCCCCCTAGTGGCGTTTCGAACCCGCACCCTACTAAGGTTACCTGGCCATACGGCAGAAACGCCACCGTGCTGCACCTACACCTGCATATACGTAGTATATACGTCATATATATATATATATATATATATATATATATATATATGTGTGTATGTGATACATTATGCCAGTATAAAAATATGGAAGGGAATTGTTTCTAATTATTGATATTAATTGATATTACTGATATTATTGATATTATCGATTGTTATACTCCTTAAGACTCTGCACTTGACAGGTGGCACCACCTGCAGCCCACCTCACCTGCAACAGGTGTCGACAAGTGTCAGTTGGACCCGAGGATATATATATATATATATATATTATATACATACAAATACAATATACATATATATGTACATATAAGTTGGTAAGCAAATAGAAAACAAAGCGTGTGTATGAGTCGTGTATAAATGTTTTATGTGCATCGTCATTCTATAGGACAATGCTTTTTCTTTTTTTTCTTTTAAATAATAATGGACTTTGTTCCATATTTGTTATTGAAACTCTTGTTATTACATATGTACAATGCTGATATTTTGATAATAATCGGCGGCTTCGGGCAATATGGTATACAAGAGCAGTTTTTAATGAGAAAATTGTAGTTCTATTGGCACTATGTCAAAGTTACTACAGTATAACCCCGTTAAACCAAACTTGAAGGAACCCTAGAAATTTGTTTGGATTAACCAATCATTGGTTTAACCGAGCTTTGGCTTTGACTTTGACTTTGACTTTGAGTAAGCCCGTATTGCACATGTAATATACAATGTATGTGGACACTTTGATTATTGTTTTTTTCATGTATATACAGTATAACCCCATTAAACCATGCTCGGTTAAACCAAATGATCGGTTAATCCAAACTTTTTTCTATGGCCTGGCAAAATACTACCATTTATTATATAAAAAAGTTGGTGTGGTCTCAGATGACCTTATAACCAATTGAAAGTTTGACTTAATGGACTGGAAGTGGCCTGGGATCTGACCATTTTGTTTGGATTAAACGGTAATTTGGATTAACCAACTTTGGCTTAACCAACTTTTTTTATATGATGATGATCATCATCATCATGCTGTCGGTTGCGATGCGACAAAGACTGCTTTCATTACTTGACTGCTGCTCTCCATTTAGCTCTCTGCTGTGAGAGTGATGTCCATGAGTCGGTCTTAATGTCTCTCAGCTTCAGGTTTCTCTTTATGGTATCCTTGAACCAGAGACGAGGGCCCCCTCTCTTTCTGTAACCAGAAGACAGTTGAGAATAGAGGATCTGATTTGGTAGCCTGTCTGATGACATCCTCATGAGGTGTCCAGTCCACCGGAGATTCTTTTTGATCAGAAGATCTTCCATAGAGGGCAGCCCCGTCCGTTATATGATAAATGGTAGTATTTTTCCGGGACGCCAAAAAAAGTTGGGATTAACCGATCATTTGGTTTAACCGAGCTCGGTTTAATGGGGTTATACTGTATTATATCAAGCGTGCATCTACTGGTATATATAGGCCTGTACTGGAAGACGCACAACCCGTAGAACTAGTCATTGCAGCACAATACCACAACACTAATCATCCAATGGTAATGATTTCATGTATTGGACTCTTAGAAGTGTGACATAGCTCAGGCACTAGAGTGTCCATCCACATGTGAAGGTGTGGATCATGCGATTGATCCTGCTTAGTGGACCCATTTCCAGTTTGAGCTATTTTCCGTTCCAACCAGTGGTCCACAAATGGTTCATCAAAGGTTGTGGTATGTGCTGTGCTGTCCTGTCTGTGGGAAAGTGCATATAAAACACCCCTTGCTGCTTATCGGAAAGGGTAGCCTATGTGGGGGCAGCGGGTTTCCTCCAAATAAATATGTCAGAATGACCATATGTTTGATGTCCAATAGCTGATGATAAAACTCAATGCACTCTAGAGACGTCGTTAAATAAAAGAAACTTCTTTTTTTTGTAATTGGACTGTTATGTTCTAAAGACGTCTAATGCTATATCAAAGCGAAAACACACTTGTGGCGGTGCACAAGTTTTCTGACTTTATAGTGCTATCCATAACACAATATCCCACTCAGTCACATTATCCAGATATAGACAGAGGCGGTCAATCCTTGCCATATTCTACCAATGGCTAGTCCCAGGCAAGGTAGCGACGAGTGTGAATTTTATACGCTTGCTTTGACTCTGCCGGGGTTTGATCCCATGACCGCTTTACCATCGCGGGATGCGGGAGGCCCTACCCACTTTATTTGTCCATCCAACTCCTACCAGTGAACCTCATCGAATTAGAATCTTAAAAATTAAATGCATAAAAAGGTAATTTGTTTCCTAAAAGATAAGTGTTCCCTACCTCCAACCCCACTTCCACCCCCACCCCACCCCCACTTACACCTGCCCCACCACCACCCTGCCTCCACCCGTCCTGATATGACCTTAGATGTTGCTAGGACGTAAAACAACAACAAACAAACAAACCCTGCCTCCACCGCTACATCCGCTGCACCTCCACCCCACCCCCACCGTCACCCCCACCTTCACCCCCACCGTCACCCCCACCGTCACCCCCACCTTCACCCCCACCTTCACCCCCACCGTCACCCCCACCTTCACCCCCACCTTCATCCTCACCTTCACCCCAACCTCCCGTCCTGATATTACCTTAGATGTTGCGAGGACACAAAACAACAAACAATCACCCAAACCTCCATCCCTACCCCCACCCCACATCCAGCTCCACCCTACCCCACTTCCAACCCTGCCCCCACCTCCACACCCACACCCACATACACCCACATTCACACCCACACCCACCTACACCCCACCTACACCCCGAAAACTACCCCACACCCACCTCCACACCCACTCCACACCCACCTTCACCCTCACCTCCACCCTACCCAACCCCACCTCCACTCCTACCCCCACAGCACCTCCAACTCCGCCCCACCCACACCCACACCCACACCCACACCCACACCCACACCCACACCCACACCCACACCCACACCCACACCCACACCCACCTCTGCTAGACTACATACAGCATTAGTGGATTCGTGTATGCGAATGACGTGGACTTATGAGCATGCATTGTGGCAAGGGCAGGCTTTGTAACTACATAATGACCTTATAACCTTGTATGGAATCAGCTCTTCTTGGATACATCAACTTCCGGAAATGGATGCGTGTTCAGCACGCGGGACGACGCTGAGCGATCTGCGTCGCCCCCAGTCACCTACCTATAGGGTAATGGGGCTGTCACACTACGACGTTTCTCTCCAACGCGCGTCGATGCATGCCGACGTGTCGCCTTTTTGGGCGAAACGCCGGCACACATCGGGACGCGTTAGTGGCGCGTTAGTGGCGCGTCGATACACGTTGACTGATAGCAACGTGTGGATGGACACGTCGGCGTGCGTCGGGGCGCGCCGATCGTTTTGTGCTTGCACAAAACTTTCGATGCGCCCCGACGCGCGCCAACGGGTTGGAGGGGGCGTTACGGACGCGTTAACAACACGTCGAAACCCGTTGACTGGTTGCAAATATTTTGCGCGTTGCCGGCACGCCGGCGGAAACGTCGTAGTGTGACAGCCCCATAAACTGGGATGAGCCGGTTCTAGTGGATAGATGGACATGTGAATGGGTAAGAGGACCGGTGGATGGGAGGGTGGAAGGATTTGACGATGGATGGAAGGAAGGGTTGGTGGGTGAGTTGGTGGGTGAGTGAGTGGTTGGTGAGTGGGTGGGTGGGATGGTGAGTGGGTGGATGGGTGGAGTCTGCTCCCAAGTTGGTTCTTATATTCGTGTCCTTTGTGTATACCACTCAGCAACCGGGAAGTATGTAGACAGGTGCTCGGATTATGTATCTCTACATCGCCAACCCAACCCCCATTTTGTGTCTCCCTTGCCACCCCTCCTCCCCTTGTCCACCCCCTCATTCCCCATCCCCTACTGCCATCCCCCCAACCTTTTACCTCATCAGCATCTCTTCAGCCACGTCACCGAGTCGTACCTCCACATCCTCCACCAACCCACGATCTTCTAACTCATGGTCATACCACAACCATTCACACCACAACCAATCACACCACAATCACTTCTCACACCACAAGCAGTACACTACATCCACTCACACCACAACCACTCACAATATAACCACTCACAACACAACCACTCACAACCCACGATCTTCTAACTCATGGTCACACCACAACCATTCACAACACAACCATTCACACCATAACCATTCACACCACAACCATTCACACCACAACCAATCACACCACAACCAATCACACCAGTCACTCACACCACTTCTCACACCACAACAAGTACACTACACCCATTCATACCCAACCACTCAGAATATAACCACTCACAACACAACCACTCACAACACAACACGGCCACTCACAACACAACCACTCACAACATGGCCACTCACAACACAACCACTCACAACAAAACCACTCACACCACTACACAGCCACTCACAAAACAACCACTCACAAAACGGCCCCTCACAACACAACCACTCACAACACAACACGGTCACTCACAACACAACCACTCACAACATGGCCACTCACAACACAACCACTCATAACACAACCACTCCCAACACAACCACTCTCAGCACAACCACTCACAACACAACCACTCACAACACAACCACTCACAACACAACCACTTGCACTATATGTATGTATATATATTTTGTTTGTTTGTTTGTTTAACGACCCCCCAGCACAAAAAGTAGACATCGGCTATTGGGCGTCTCTACACATATATATACACATATATATACATATATATGTATATATATCCCAGTTAAGGGGATGGTTTCGACTAAATTGGATGTCGCGTTAGGGTTGCAGGAGCAGGGCGGGGTTTTGCGCAGAAAGGGAATTGCGTTATTTCGCGCTGCCGGATTGAGTAGTTCGTGGTCTGTTTGCACAGTGAAATGAGCCGTTAGGTGGCGCCCCGTGACCGCGATCCACAACGAAGGTCATCTGGCAGGGGCACGTCGTACTAGCAAATCACTGCTCGGCTTTACTTTTCAAAGCATTGTCGTTTCACTAAGCAAACAGCAGGTTCAGACCGGACGCGGTGGCCTAATCGATTGAGCGCAGACTTCTCGTGCGGAAGGTCGGGAATTCGAGTCCCAGACGAGTCAAACCAATGGCTTATCAAATTTATACTTATCGCTATTCTAGCTAGCCAGGCGCCCGGACAATCAGGACAAGGACTGGTTTGCATAGTATCGGGATAATGTTACTTTGTGGGACATTTGGTCATGGTGCTGGTGGCATGGTCTCCCAGTGGGGCAGCACTATAAAGCCACCGTGAGTGTGCAGTGTCATAAGTCGGTACCCGTCCTGGCATTACCTTAGATTTGTTTACTGTTTTACGTCCTAGCAACATCTAAGGTCATATCAGGACGGTATGACCTTAGATGTTGCTAGGACGTAAAACAACAACAAACAAACAGATTCAGTCACGGATCGATACGTCACTTGAGGGGCTTGGTGAAAGAGACCTCTTACAGTGCGCATTGATCTAGACTTCACTCTGAGTAGTGACTAGTCTAGAGCCCACTGGGTGTAGACTGTAATTTGGAAGTGGCCGGGATTGTGACTGTTGTGGATCAGCCACATATATGTGTCGCAATTAAGTGACAATTTATAACTTTTCCTACAGAACACGCATAGTGAGCTGCTACCCACATCAGAGGGCAGGTTGGTGGTGGAAATATCCTAGACGTCTTTTCTCTCACAAGCCATGTTGCATAGTGAGCTGCTACCCACAACATTAGTTCTACCCATTGCCATCAGAGGGCAGGTTGGTGGTGAAAATATTCTACAAGACCTTTCTCCCACAAACCCCGTTGCACAGTGAGCTGTTACCCATCACATTAGTTCTACCCGCTGCCGTCAGAGGGCAGGTTGGTGGTGAAAAGTGCCTATTGTTCAGTGCCCCAGTTGACTTGATAAGCTGTTCAGTTTTTACTGTCCATATATATATACACAATGAGGCGTATTCCAGGTGAATGTGCATTGTGGTACGTGCAGACCTTTGATTCAGATGCAGAAAGCAGTGTTCCCATTTGTTTTCACGTCACTGATTGTCCGGAGGCAGTGAATGCCTGAATAATTCATTGGGCAGAGATCGCCTCGTCAATAGACCTGTTGGTTAGACAGCACCTTGCCTCCGTGTTGGTTAGTTGGTTGTTGGAGTTTTGCAAAGGTCATATCTGGATGGGTACCGACTTGTGACAGTGCACACTCATGGTGACTATATACTGCTTGCCCCACTGGGAGACCAGGCCACCAGCACTATGGCATGATATCCAACTGAGTCACATTATCCTGACACTGAACCAACCAGTTCTTGCCCTATATTAATAATGCCGATCGCCTGGCTAGTAAGTGACCAGTATCAATTTTTAGTTCATTAGTTTGACTCGACCCGGGTTCGAAGCCATGGCATTATTAGGATAGGACAACGACTGGTTGGCTCAGTGTCAGGATAATGTGACTGAGCGGGATATCAGGTTGTGGTGCTTGTGGCCTAGTATCCCAGTGGGGCAGCACTATAAAGTCACCATGAGTGTGCACTGTCACAAGTCGGTACCCGTCCTGATATGACCTTAGATGTTGCTAGGACGTAAAACAACAACAAACAAACATACCTTAATTCAATTACATCGTAGAAGCTTGGGATAATGGCATTGTATGAGAATGAAGCTGATAGTAACCAATTGCACTCGCTACTCCACGCTTCCCCCTGCTCCCCCTCCTCCCCCTCCTCCCCCATCTCCCCCTCCTTCCCTCCTCCCCCTCCTCCCCCTCCTCCTCCTCCTTCCCCTCCTCCCCCTCCTCCCCATCTCCTCCTCCTCCTCATCCCCCTCCTCCCCCTCCTCCCCCTCCGCCCCCTCCGCCCCGGTCACCCTCCTCCCCCTCCTCCCCCTCCTCCCCGTCCTCCCCCCTCCTCCTTCCCATCCATCGCCTCCCCATCCTCCCCTCCTCCCCCCCCCCTACACACGCACAGCCACCATACCACGATGGGAGGCTAAGAACTAGACCGGCACAAAAACTCAAGACGCTGGCTAAAAGAAGCAAGGAGCATAGTGCACCAGATCCATCCAATCGGATCCGCGCATCTGAGAGCGTCACTTCCGGTACTGAAGTCCCCGACGCGCCCTCTAGTTACCCCCCGAAGGGATGTGTCTGTGTGATGGGGTTAAAATGGGTAGTGGGGTGAGTTTGTTTGTTTGTTTGTTTGTTGTTGTTTTACGTCTTAGCAACATCTAAGGTCATATCAGGACGGGTACCGACTTGTGACAGTGCGCACTCATGGCAACTTTATAGTGCTGTTCCACTGGGAAACCAGGCCGCCGGCACCATGATCTGGTATCCCACTCAGTCACATTATCCTGACACTGAGCACACCAGTCCTTGCCCTATCCTAATAATGCCAAGCGCCTGGCTAGGAAGCGACACGTATCAATTTTAAAGTCATTGGTTTGACTCGACCGGGACTCGAACCCATGACCCCACGATCTACCAGCACGGGAGACGGACGCTCTAACTCATTCGGCCACCCCGTCTGGTCCCGTCCAGTGGGGTGAGAGTGGGTGGTGTGGTTGTGCGACTCATTTGGACATCTTGGCAAAGCTATTTTTTTCTGTTTTACAGGAACCAGTTTTTTTTCCAATGTGATAGTAACTTACAGTAATAAAACAAGGGGAACCACAAGATTATTACTGTCTAGCGCCGAAAACAAGTCATTAGACTTATTAACTATAGGCAGCATAAATATACCATCACTAAACAAAAGAAATTCTAGAGAGACCTTGTGACACTCCCCGTTTTGTGTCTCTTTGGTCTGGTGCAGACTCGCATGATTTTGAACTATGAATGGATACCTTAGTTCTGATCATAAACTACGAAAGGGCAGTCTATATGTAAATTATAGAGGCATGTACTGTTTTCTTTGTCAAATATTTGTATTGGTTTGAGTAGGCTGGATGTGTTGGGTTTTTATGATTCGGCTACAGTACAACGAATTGGAGTGGGTTTGTTATTGACTGTGTTAGAAGTGGGGGGTGTTAGTTAAAGCTGCATAGTCTCATGAAAGCATCACATTTTCGATAACATAAATACTTATTGAGATTTTATCCTACATATCCAACTTAGATACTGGTGAATTTAATCAGCATTTACTGCTACCCTGAATGTTAATCAATTCAATATAGCCCATCACTGTTGAAGCCTATCATGTCATACTTTTGACATGCATGCTAAAATTTATTTCTCACGCTTTCATTTCAAATATTACCATTTGTGATCGAATGTACTTCAAACTAAAGTAGGGTAGATTATAACAAGCAACTTAGCATATTTTTCTCTTGTTCCTGAAGTGCCTGTCACACCCTACCGGATTAAGTACCGGACACAACCGGACAAAGAATTTTCTAGTCCGGTGGTGTTCGGTATCAAAATGTACCGAAATGTGTCAAAATGTTGCAAAGGCCGCCGGATGAAACGAATGCTAAACGGACAAGGAACGTACATTAACCGGACAACAACCGAATGTCACACGGACGGACCAAACATCAACCGGACACATACCGGACTGATCTCGGACGCGCCGAAAACATATAAAAAACCATTTAGATTTAGTGTGATTTGTTTGGTCAAGGCATTTTATTATTTAATTCTAGACATTTGCTCCTGACTGGAAAGTATACTTGATGGCCCAATATATCCAATATAATATACAATAGCTTCCTGATGATTTTGGGTGCAACTTTGACTGATTGATAGATTGTTTGTGGTTTTGCATCCTAGCAACATCTGTGGTCCTATCAAGATTGGCACCAACTTGTGATTTTCATATTCATAGCAGCTTTATAGTGTCGCACCAAGCCACCAGCACCCTGATGCGATACCCCTTTCAGTGACCTTATCCTGGTACTGCATTAACCAACCAGCCATTTCCTTATCCTGGTAATTTTGCGCGTCCCTCAAATGTCCATTTATGCCAGTTTTTCATGGGGCAATTTCACCCCCTCAGCTTGTGGAGGGGTGTGGAGGGGGCGGGTCGCTCCCTCCCCGAGAGCTGCCGCGCGGGAAGCAGACGCTCTATCCACTTAGCCATCCAACCTGTACAATCTGATTATGCCAGGAACCAGCGAATCCTATTGGATAGCTGCAAGCTAAAGACTGGCTCAGAAGCAATGTTATTGGCAATAGATAAAGGAGATAGGGGCGAGGAACAAGATCAGCATAGCAAACGCACCGGAAGTCCCGGGACCAGTGTAGTCTCGGCCATTATAGCGGGGACGCAGGAGTCCATTAGTGAGTGCATCACGTGACACCATTGGAGAGGAGAGCAGTATGGGAAGGTGGTGGTTGTAGCAGTTAAAGCTGCATAGCCCGATGGCTCATTATATTTTCAAATTCCAAAGCAGTTATCTAGATTTGATTCTAAATATCTAACTTAGATATTGATGCACTTATTAAGCATTTGTTCCCACCTAGAAGGGGATCCTGAGTCGATTTAAGAAAATGTGTTACTGCTGAAGCCTGTGGTGTCAGAGTTTTGGCATGCTTGCCAAAACAAATTTGTATGTGTTTGCACTTCAAATATCACAAAAGTTTACCATTTAAAATAAAAGTTACATCAAACTAAAGCGAGACAGATCAAAACAATCAATTTAGTATATTTATGTCAGAAAAATTACTCAAAACCATCAAACTATGCTACTTTGAGGTTGCATAGTGTGATGGTTTGTTGGTGTGTGCCGAGTTTTCTTAAATAACTATATTAGGTGGGGTTTTTTTTTTGGGGGGGGGGGGGGCGTTGTGATGGTTTATTTACCTTGTCCATAACGAGTAAGTTGCATTGCAGCTTGTTTTCATCGTTGATTGTTTTCATCGTTGATTGTTCTAATCAACTCACTATGCATTGAAATGGCTAACTTTGAAATGGCTAACTTTGCAGATTTTCGAAGCGCAAATATGCAGAGTTGATTTGGTACACACATCGAAATGGTGAAGGGTTCTATTAAATTTACTTATTATTTCTTGTATGCAGCGAGAAATGTGTAATGAGTGCACTGGTATCTAAATTGGATATGTAGAATCAAATGTAGTCAAATTCTTTGTTTTCAATTTCTTTTTAATTTATTGTACTGGCTAATATGACCGAGACCCTGCTATATTTATATATAAAACATTAGTCATATATATATATTATATATATAATAATGCATTTCCTGACTGAATATGTTCATAGATACTCTGTGAATTTTGAGAATACTCGCTCTGATGAAGGTATTCAAAGACTAATGTCTTGATTGGGATAAATAGGGTGTGTAAGGATGCATAGGGATACATAGGGATATAAATGGATGTACAGGGATATACGGGTAATGCAGTACCTCGGATACCTTAGGTGCTAAAATACCTCAGGGAGTTTGACGCCTCTGCCTTGCAAAGTTGTAAACCACTGCCTTGTGGTACAAGTTCTGGTTCTTGATAGAATCAAAGGCTAAGGGATCAAACCCTAACAGAAAACCATGTTATCGTGGCAGCATTAAGGGCGGTGATGAATGGAACTCCCAACATCTCCCGACCAGCCACAGCAGGGACAAATAGTTTGCACCTGTCTTGACATGTTCTTGCCGGTGTGAGATCTCTATTTGATCCCTGAGAGAGTGCTGCTAGTAACTTGCAAAGGCCAGCAGCACTTCAACACTTTGCAAGCAGCTTTTATGAAATGTACAACCGCACAAAGCGGCGGTTAAGTAATGAAAGCAGGCTTTGTCGCATTGCGACTGACAGCATGATGATGATGATGATGATGACAGGGATATATATGGATATATAAGCTGTAGATAGGGGTATATAGGGGTGTATTATGATATATAAGGATACAGGCAGTAATATACCTTTTCCTACAGAGCACGCATAGTGAGCTGCTACCCATTAGTTCTTCCCGCTGCCATCAGAGGGCAGGTTGGTGGTGGAAATATCCTAGACGTCTTTTCTCTCACAAGCCATGTTGCATAGTGAGCTGCTACCCACAACATTAGTTCTACCCATTGCCATCAGAGGGCAGGTTGGTGGTGAAAATATTCTACAAGACCTTTCTCCCACAAACCACGTTGCACAGTGAGCTGTTACCCATCACATTAGTCCTACCCGCTGCAGTCAGAGGGCAGGTTGGTGGTGAAAAGCGATATTTAGGGATTTAAGTGTTTATAGGATTCATACTATATATACAGTACATATTATATATACGATATATACGATATATAGACTATCGGTATGATCATCAGTGACCTACCTAAATGCCACATAAACAAGTAGGTGTGGGTAGGTTTAGACCAATGGATAGACCAATGGTTATGACGCGAGCCCTGGAATGATAGAAGTGTTCATTCGAATCCCACTCTGAGCAACATATTTCCCACTTTCCAAGCACCGCCATAGTGATATATATTATATATGGCTTTTTTTCTTTTTTTTCTCGTAAAGTATTTATTCATCTGAATATGACATTTGTCAGCACCGGAGGACTGGACTTCCGGCCATCTTACTATTAGAATTGACAGTCTAAATAATCTAAGTTTGGTCAGTGCTGTATTAGTCACAGCACCGATCCTGTAGAGTTAAGGGAGTGGCTCCTGCTGTATAATGTACAGCACCAGTCACTGTAGTTCATGCAAAAATGGGGAGCAGCACCGAGTAGAAGGTGTATACTTAGGCCAACTCAAACAATCGTTGTGGGTTACATTTTTTCTCTCATAAAACAAGCTAAGTTTATAGTTGACAAGACATACATTCAGCCATGGAAAATAATATATTGATTTAATATGAATAGTGATGAACCATTTATACAACTATATTATGTTTCCACTTTCTACTCCCTAGGATAGTAATAATGTATACAACTATAATATGGTTACATAATCTGCCAAGACATTATTCATCAGCCTCTGGAATACCGCTGGGGCATTACAAAGACCAAATTGAAGACGTTTGAACTGAAACAATCCACGGTGTGTGGCCACTGCAGTTTTTTTCAATACTGTCTCTGGCCATGGCCACCTGCCAATATCCTGACTTCAGATCTATAGCTGAGAAACCTTTAGCACCATGCACTTGATCAAATATTTCCTGAATTCTTGGCAGTGGGTAGGCATCTTTGTATGTAACCTCATTTAACTTTCTGTGATCAAAACATAACCGCACAGACCCATCCTTCTTAGGAACTAAGGTTAGTTGGCTAGCCCATGGACTGCAACCAAGTTCAATGATATCATCAGCAAGCATTTGAGTTATTCCCAGCTGGAATCTCACCCCTTGCTTTCCTGTCAGCAAACCATGTCTGATAGACATGATACCGTCCTTTTGCCGCCATTTCTACTCTTTTTATCTACCCCAAACCTAACTGAAAATTCCCTCATTTACCATTATTTATCTATTCCCTAAATCAATGTGTTCCCACCTTGCAGCCTAATTACACTAAAATGCTTGCTGGAATTTAGCATCCTTTTTTGGATGTATTAGTAAGGGCCCCTTACCCCTCTTACTTCAACATTTAATATTTAATTACCAATAAGCCAATAATTCTGAACCACATGCTGAAAATATAAATTCATGCAATCAAAAACAATCCACAACAATTTTGAACCACCATTCGAAACACACATAACAATAATCGAAATAATGCGTCAGAACCACAGGCCAAAATGTGAATTTCCTGAAATAAAAAACAATGAACAGTAATTTTGAACCACTGTTTTAAACAGGCAGTAATAATCACTATTATGATAATTTAAAACCACAGGCCAAAATGTGAATTTCCAGAAAATAAAACATTCAACAGTAACTTTGAACCACCATTCTCAACAGACAATAATAATCACCATAATGATAATTTAAAACCATAGGCCAAAATAAGTAATTGCCTACTACAGGAAACATCAAGCAGTAACTAATACAATTTGGAATAATATAATTTAGCAGCAGTGATTCTCACAGTCACAGTCAAGTCACACCACACAGGGAGGGCCAATGTCTTGTCCTTACAAGAAATAATTCCTTACTCCCTTATAACTATTTTTAGCCCCAAATGTTTACATCTACCCCCACCCCCTTAATCTATTGCTCCCTTTTTTCTAATTCCTCCCTTCTTGCTATCCTAATCACTTCCTCCTTCTCCTGATATAACCTTTCTAACCCCTCTACTTTTTCCCTCTGTTGTTGTGCCTCCCTTTCCAATATTTTAAGTGTGTAAAAATCCCCCTCTGCCCATGTCTCCATAACTAACTCTTTTTGCTCCTGCACCCAATCTTCTAACTCAAACCCCAACTCCTGCTCTCTAGTTAAAAGTATGCCATATACTGAATTGTCTCTTTCCCATTCCAAATTATCTTCCAATTGCCAATCAATAGCCTCTACTTCTTTTTCCTCTACCCCCCCCCCCAATCCTTCTCCTCCAAATTCCCACACTATATGGTCCTCATCCCAGATTTCTTCTATGTCCTCCTAAAATAAAAACCTCATCCCCCTGGTAAGCCATGTGACTAGTCACAGTCATAGTCACAGTCACAGTCAGTCACAAACAGTCAGTCACAGTCACAAACAGTCAGTCACAGTCAGTCCAGCACAGAGCTGGTGTCATTCGTGTGTGTATGTGAGACTGTGAACTTCCAAAAGAGGGGAAAACAATATTTCAGCAAGTCTGGCAAAAATGTGAGTAGTACTCACCAGTCTTGACCGGTCTACTCATGGAAGCGCCACTGTAATCTATAGGCTAATCCCTTTTAAAAGGTGGTCGCCAGATCTCTATAAATGGAAGTGAGCTATAATGAAATGCAAGTTAAATATATATAAAATACCATAAAGTACCAGAGGGTGTAGTATAGGAAATGGTGTGGTGTAGCTGAGTCCTATAGTTGCCTGTCTATAATAGTGAAGTGGCTACAGTGGGTATAGCACAGAATAGACGATGGACACAAAAGTACCTCTTGTCACATGAAAGGCCCAGTGGTGACTGCCAGCTCTCCGAGGCTTTTAATCTCTCCAACGCTCCTACAGGCATGTCATTGGAGGTATTGAAGGTGCATGATATTATTGAAGGTACATAATGTCATTGATCCATGGCACATTGTTATTTTACTCTTTATGGCAGCCATCTTGAGATTCCAGGACAATAGAGATGGGTGCAGCTCAGGTGCACCTCTCATTCCCATATCCCAGCTACCACCAGGTCATGGTAACTTGACCAGACACCTCTATCATATCTTATGCACTCCATACAAATTCAATCAGGATCCAATACACATTAAACATTAAATACCAAACATGACTGTCTCCCACCCTATCAGTCTGGGTTCAGCAATGTTTTACACATTCTTCTATCTACTAACTAAACAAATGGGTACTTTAAATGGAATCTATTTTATAATGTAACTAGGTGTAGAAAGACGAAATATTTTACACCTGGTATAGTAATAATGCATACTGACGCCCCCTGGTGGGGACTCTCCATACTACTATTCAATTGTGCAATGTATATTACAATAATATACATATAGAAAGTCAGGTTGGGTCTGCATGTGATTCAACTGGATATTGGATGAGGTTTATTTCTTTTTAATGATCCCAACTGATAGATATTGCAACAAATATATCCGTCTGGATCTCCAGCCCGATTGCAGCATTTGGATTAGACTGGTTTCCCGCCTGGAATAAACAGACAGGTGTCTACCACTGAATTAACTTCGCCCTTTTGGTGTAAAGCAATAGGGTTCACAAGCTCAGTGTGTCACATGTGCTGATTTTGGTATCGGTCAAATTCCCCCTAAGATGGCAGTGATTAACGGATCCAATACCTACTTTGTGAGAAACCTCGCCCCGATCCCAGCAACCTTACGAACTTGTGTTGCTTATAATTTTACGAGTAGTATGTCTGTTTGTTGTCTTACGTCCTAGCAACATTTAAGGTCATATCAGGATTGGTACCCACTTGTGACAGTGCACACTCATGGCGACTTTATAGTTCTTCCCCACTATGAGACCAGGCCACCAGCACCATGGCCCGATATCCCCCACAGTTACATTATCCTGATATTGTGCTAACCAGTCCTTGTCCTATCCTATTAATGTCGAACACCAGGCTAGGTAGCAAGAAGTATCAATTTTGTAAGTCATCGCTTTGACTTGGCTGGAATTCGAACTACCGACCTTCCGCACGGGAAGCCTGCACTCTACCGATTCGACTACCACGTCCGGTATTTACCAGTAGTGATTCAGTATGCGCAGAAGCTTCAGGTATATTTAAGGTTCTTAGCTTTTAACTAAATCACTAATAACTTGGAATTACTCTCGCTTCTGCAAACAACAACAACAATAATAAAACAAATTAAGCAGATGGGATGACCGATTAAACAGATGCTCGCTTCCCATTTTGGGTAGACCCAGTTTTGAAACCTGGTCGAGTCTAGCCGATGAGTTAAAAATGTATTCTTATCGCTACTTAGGCATTACTAGGGTAGGGCAAAGAACAGTCCAAAGAGGAAGACGAAAGGTTTTCTTTTTTTTTTTTTATTTATGGGGTGTTTACGCTGTCTATAACATGTAAGCCCGGATGATGGGGCTTGTTTTCAACGCTGGGCAGTTTTCGGCTTTTTTCTTTTTCTTATAGTTGGTGTTTATGGTTAGTAGATCTATGTTAGTTTTTTGGGGTTTTTGGTGGTTTTATTTTTGTTTTTCTTGACAATTGTTTTCCTTCTACTCTTATCCTTAGACTACCCTACTCAATTTACATATTATAGACTTGTACTCAATAGATGGTTGGTATGTGTTTGGTGTGTGGTTTTGTTGGTATCTGCTTAGTTTTTTGGCCTGGGTACCTCCCAAGAGCTGTCCAGCTGGCGGGCCGTGACATATCACATGCCCTGCTTGGTCACAGTTCAGGGGTACAATTGAAAATTCCTGTGCTTAATCAATTAATGTGCAATAACAACAAAAATACAAGTTGAACACACACTTTCCATGCGGCAGGTCATGGGATTCGAACCCTGGCCAAGTCAAAATAATGACTTTAAAATGTATACTCATTGCGTTATGGCCAAAACCATCTTTCAAATATTACAGTGAAAGGGTGAGGAGGGAAACAAGGTAAACAAAGGAAGAGGTGGGAAGACAACATCAGGGAATGGACCGGCCTGGAGTTCGCCAAGGCTCAGAGGGCAGTGAAGAATTGGGGAAAATGGCGAAAACTGGTTGCGAAGTCATCTGTGGTGCCCCAATGAACATTGTGGTTAACAGATTGGTGATGACGATGATGATGGTGATGTTGATGTTGATGATAATGAGGGCAATGGGAAAGACCAAATATCTACAATGGAAATTTACCTCATTTAAGCTGCATAGTCCGTTGAAGCATCAAATGGTCAAAACCAAAGCAATTATCTAGAATTAATTCAAAATATCCAACTTATATACTGGTGCATGTATTAAGAATTAGTTGTCAGATAGAAAGGAATACTGAGGCAATTTAATAGAACATGCTACTGCCAAAGCATATGGTGGATCGGCTTTTGGTGTGCTTGCCGAAACTAATTATAGATGTTTGCACTTCGAATATCTCAAAAGTTAGCTATTTAAAATTAAAGTTACTCTATTTAATATATTTATCTCAGAGAAAATGACAGAAACTCAAAAGGATCGAACCATGCAATTTAATAACACGAAGCAACAACAACTAAAGACATAATCATTTCTGTAAATTGAATCTCTGTGGTGTTGATTTCTTCTAAATGGAATGGAACGCCGGTGCTGGTTTTCGGTCAGTACCAGCAGCCACCGGCCTTATACAACAACCCGCAGTGACGTATCCATCTCCGCGCCACTATAAAGCCTAATACCGCCGGCCTATTGACGGGTGGGGGTGCGGTGGGTATGGGTAGGGGTGGTGTGGGGTGGGGATCAATAGTGATTGCTCGTGCCACACACTGGTTAGTGGGGACCTGTGAGCGCCGGTACTGAGAGTGGGAGTGGGGGTGAGGGTGGGAGTGGCTGAGGGGGTATGAGGGTGGTGGGGTGCGGTGGGAGGGGGTGACAGGGGGGGGGGGGTTAGATAGGCAGTTCACTCGCCTTGTGTGTCTGCAAGAAGCGTAGGAGGAGCCAGAGGAATAGGAGGAACAAACCAGCACGTGTGCAGTCAGTGCGCGCGACAGACACTGCATTTGTCCTGGAGGAGGGTGGAGGAGGAGGGTGGAGGAGGGTGGAGATGTAGGAGGTGCAGGATGGAAATGTAGGTGCAGGAGGAGGTGTAGTAAGAGGATGTAGGTGCAGGAGGAGGTACTGGAGATACAGAAGGAGGTGTAGTAGGAGATAGTGGAGGTACAGGAGGAGGTGTAGTAAGAGTATGTAGGTGCAGGAGGAGGTACTGGAGATACAGAAGGAGGTGTAGTAGGAGCTAGTGGAGGTACAGGAGGAGGTGTAGTAAGAGGATGTAGTTGCAGGAGCAGGTACTGGAGATACGGAAGGAGGTGTGGTAGGAGCTAGTGGAGGTACAGGAGGAGGTGTAGTAAGAGGATGTGGGTGCAGGAGGAGGTACTGCAGATACAGAAGGAGGTGTAGTAGGAGCTAGTGGAGGTACAGGAGGAGGTGTAGTAAGAGGATGTAGGTGCAGGAGGAGGTACTGGAGATGCAGAAGGAGGTGTAGTAGGAGATAGTGGAGGTACAGGAGGAGGTGTAGTAAGAGGATGTAGGTGCAGGAGGAGGTACTGGAGATACAGAAGGAGGTGTAGTAGGAGATAGTGGAGGTACAGGAGGAGGTGTAGTAAGAGAATGCAGGTGAATGAGGTACTGAGGTGTAGTAGGAGATACTGGAGGTGCAGGAGGATGTGTTAGTAAGAGGTACTGAGGATATAGGTGTTAGTAGACGGTACTGGAGGTACAGGAGGTGTTACTGTTAGTATGAGATACAGGAGGAGGTGTTGCAGGATGTACTCGAGGTACAGGAGGTGTAATAGGTTTTGTTTGTTGTTTATTTGTTGGGTTTTAAGTCCTGGCAACATTTAAGGTAATAAAAAGACGAGTACCTACTTGTGACAGTGGAAGTGGGAGTGTGTGGTAACAGGTACAGGAGGAGGTACACGAGGTATAGAAGGTACAGGAAGAGGTGAAGTAGGAGGTACTGGAGATACTGGAGGATGTACATGATGGAGGCACCGGAGGAGGGGTGGCAGGAAGTACAGGATGCATAGAAGGTTCAGGATGGAGGTGCAGGAGGAGGTACAGTAGGGACACAAGGATGTACAGGAAGGAGGCACAGGAGGATGTGGAGTAGGAGGTATATGATGTATAATAGGTACAGGATGGAGTCACAGTATGAGGTGTAGTATGTATAGGAGGTACAGGAGGTTCAGGATGTAGGTGCATGAGGAGGTGTAGTAGGCGGTACAGGAGGTACAGTAGGTACAGTAGGTACAGTAGGTCCAGGAGGATGTGTAGTCGGAGGTCCAGTTGGAGGTATAGGAAGGAGGCATGGGATGAGGTGTAGCAGGAGGTAGAGGAGGTGCAGGAGGAGGTGCAGGAGGAGAAGGTCCAGTTGGAGGTATAGGAAGGAGGCACGGGATGAGGTGTAGCAGGAGGTAGAGGAGGTGCAGGAGGAGGTGCGGGAGATGGTCCAGTTGGAGGTATAGGAAGGAGGCACGGGATGAGGTGTAGCAGGAGGTAGAGGAGGTGCAGGAGGAGGTGCAGGAGGAGGCACGGGATGAGGTGTAGTAGGTGTAGGAGGTTCAGGATGGAGGTACATGAGGAGGTGCAGTAGGCGGTACAGGAGGTACAGTAGGTACAGTAGGTACAGTAGGTACAGTAGGCACAGGAGGATGTGTAGTCGGAGGTCCAGTTGGAGGTATAGGAAGGAGGCATGGGATGAGGTGTAGCAGGAGGTAGAGGAGGTCAGGAGGAGGTGCAGGAGGAGGTGCAGGAGGAGAAGGTGGTAACGACTGGTGACTTGGGAAGGCTTCTACCAGGATGTGACCTGGTAGTGAGTGTGCTTACAGGAGTGACTGAGGCCTGCTTAACTAACCCGGTACGTGGAAATGGGAGGTCGTCGCGCACGCTGAGTGAGTGTGTCCGGTACTAGCCGTATGTGGTTTGTTTGTTTGTTTACTGGGGTTTTATATTCTAACAACATCTAAGGTCATAACAGGATAGATACTGATTTGTAACAACAGGGCACACCCATGGTGATGTTATAGGGCTGCCCCCATTGCGAGACTGGTCTGCCAGCAGCACTATGACCCAATATCCCACTGTGTCACATTATCCTGGTACTGAGCTGACCAGTTCTTGTCCTATCCTAGTAATGTCGAGCATCAGGCTAGGTCATGACACGTATCAATTTTGTAAGTGATTAGTGTGGTTCGGCTGGGATTCGAACCCCGATTTCCACACAGGAAGCTAGCGCCCGTACCGATTTTACCACCGCATATATATGCACATATGTGTGTATGCAAATATTATGTTTATTTATCTGTGCATATAGTACTAGTAGTTGTTGCCTACCGTCAGCATTATGTGACGATGACGTGATTTAACGCTTAGACTGATACATGTGAAACCGTCCACAAAACTAACGATTTCCAGTTTTACTGTGTCGCCGATTAGTGAGACTGCCAATTAAGGATCACACTGTAATCCCTCCAACACCACCACCACCACCACCACCACACACCCACAAACCAACCAACTATTGTTAATCTTTAATGTTTACTGGGATTAAGACCAGATTAAAATTAAAATGTGTCTCATCTGTTTATTTCTAATGATACTCCCCGCAAATTTGGTTATGAAACCGATCCTGAAACGATCAAAATAGTCCAGTTGTTACTTAGTGTACGATAAACATCATTTGCATATATACAACACAGTTTGTTTATGTACAGTGAACTCTTGTTTGTCCGGTAGAGGCCTGACTGTGGGGGTGACCGTATTAGCGGGTGGTAGTGTGTATATGTGGGATCAACTGAGATAATGTGGTTTTTTTGGTGTTTTTTGTTTGTTTTATCTCCTAGCAGCATCTAAGGTCATATCAGGATGGGTACCCCACTGGGAAACCAGGCCACCAGCACCATGACCTGATATCCCACTCAGTCACATTATCTTGACACTGAGCCAACCAGTCCTTGCCCTATCCTAATAATGCCGAGCACGGGGCTAGGAAGCGACAAGTATCAATTTTTGAGTCATTGGTTTGACTCGACCAGGGTTCGAACCCACGATCCCATGGTCTATCAACACGGGAGACGGACGCTCTAACTCCTGGGATAAGGTGGATGCATCAAAGACAGAGTGCAAACATCTACAACTGGACCACAGAGTGTCCACGCCGGAAGTGCTACAGGGTCCTACTTCAGAACAGACTGTGAAAACCTAACGTTTATTCCTCTGAGCGCGTGTGATTGTGCGCTCACATGATTGCGGAGGGAGATGTGAATTGGGCAGGTGGCGAGTGTGAACCATTCTCAGTGGCCGCAATACGGCGATCAGCGCCACCTATTTGGAGACTGGAAAACAGGGTTTTTTGGGGGGGTTTTCTTGAAGATTTATACTGCCTATCATGGATAAGCCTGAATAGACTTGTTTTCATCATTAGACAGTTTGTCGATAGAAAGCCCGAGTCTACACTTTTACCGACCCAAGGGATTTTTAACTTCCCACACCACATAGACATGGTATGAGAGCAATTGGCCTTTGATGACGCTGTAAGTTCTACACAGTGGTGGAAATCCAAATCGACAGAGGTGGGGGCATGGGGAATCGAACCACCGACCTTCAGATTAGGAGTCCGACCTAGAAAAAAGTCAGACACTCTGACCACTCCGCCACAGAGAACACCACCGTGTGGCGAACTATTTACTTACTGCAAGTTGAATTTGACCACAAGGGATAGTAATTGTGGATTTCTTTTCAGGAAAATATTTCAAACTCACTCCAATAGACCTTTTTCGGTGGCGCATGCGCAGTGAGCCACTACCCGCAACAATAGGCTTTGCACTTCCGGTCGATGGTGGAAATAATATGTGACATTTTTTTTCAACGGAGCATATTGTTGCTGCACAGTGATCTGCAACTCACAACATTAGTTGCTCCCATTGCCGTCAGAGGGCGGTTGGAGGTTGAAATCTTCGATAAGACCTTTTCCACAAATCATGCGGTGCTGGGAGCTTCTACCGACAACACTAGTTCCTCAACTGCCACCAGGGGGTAGGTTGGTAGTTGAAATCTTCTATAAGACCTTTTCCTCAAATCATTCGGTGCTGGGAGCTTCTACCGACAACACTAGTTCCTCAACTGCCGCCAGAGGACGGGTCAGTGGTGGAAATCTTCTATAAGACCTATTCCACAAATCATGCGGCGCCGGGAATTTCTACCGACAACACTAGTTCATCAACTGCCATCTGAAGGAGGGTTGGTGGTGCAAATATTCTATAACTTATAGTATAAGACCCTTTCTACAGACCATGTGGCGCCGGAAGCTTTTGCCGACAACACTACTTCCTCAACTGCCGCCAGCCAGAGGGCGGATCGGTGGTGGAAATCGCATATTTAGTCTCAGTTAGCGAACTGTCCACTGTGTCGGGTTGACCGGTGTGCGAGTGTGCACTGTATGTAGTGAACTTGTGCGGTGTGCCTGGTCTTTGGGAGTGCATGCAGTGTACTAGAGGAGGGGGGGTGGTGGTGGTGGAGGAGGAGGGAGAGGAGGAAGGGGAGGCAGGCAAAATTGTCCACTGTGTCGGGTTGACCGGTGTGCGAGTGTGCATTGTATGTAGTGAACTTGTGCGGGTGTGCCTGGTCTGTGGGAGTGCACACAGTGTACAAGAGGAGGAGGGGGGGGTGGTGGTGGAGGAGGGAGAGGAGGAAGGGGAGGCAGGCAAAATTGTCCACTGTGTCGGGTTGACCGGTGTGCGAGTGTGCATTGTATGTAGTGAACTTGTGCGGTGTGCCTGGTCTGTGGGAGTGCACACAGTGTACTAGAGGAGGAGGGGGTGGTGGTGGTGGTGGTGGAGGAGGAGGGAGAGGAGGAAGGGGAGGCAGGCAAAATTGTCCACTGTGTCGGGTTGACCGGTGTCGAGTGTACACTGTATGCAGTGATGAATTCGTGCGGTGTGCCTGGTCTGTGGGAGTGCATGCAGTGTACTAGAGAAGGAGGGGGTGGTGGTGGAGGAGGAGGAGGGAGAGGAGGAAGGAGAGGCAGGCGCGGAGTGGCGAGCTGGAGGAAGCGGCAGACCGTGGAGGGAGCGCCGACCGACAGGGGGCTCTGTTGCTGGTTTCAGGGATATACTCAATACTCATCACTCACTGTCACACAATGGCTGCACGGAGAAGGGCATGGGTGAGTCCAGTGTCGTGGAAATACTTGCTAATGCTAATGTAGTTGAAGGATATCATTTCCCATACTGTTGTTTTACTTGTGTAAATAGTCCGAGTCGGTTGGCGGAGTGATTTCAAATGGGTTGAAGCTAAATGTTTGGAGAGTGATTTCAAATTCGTCAAAGTTAAAGGTTGGTGATTTCAAAATGGGTTGAAGCAGAACGCTGGCAGAGTGGTTTCAAATGGGTCCAAGGTGAAAGTTAGGAGTGTAGTTTCAAATGGATCACCCGTCCTGATATGACCTTAGATGTTGCTAGGACGTAAAACAACAACAACCAAACAAACAAACATCAAATGGATCAAAGGTGAAAGTTGTCAGTCATTTCAAAGGGATCGACGTCAAATTGGTTGGTTGTTGGATGTTTACGTCCTGGCAACATCTACTGTCATATCAGGATGCGTACCGACTTGTGATAGTGCGCACTTGTGGCGATTTTATAGTGCTGCCCCACTGTGAGACCAGGCCACCAACACCATGACCTGATATCCCACTCAGTCACATTATCCTGACACTAAGCCAACCAGTTCTTGCCATATCCTAATGATGCCTAGCACCAGGCTAGGAAGTGACAAGTATCAATTTTTAAGTCATCAATTTGACTCGACCAGGGTTCGAACCCGTGGGTTCGTATCCGACGATCGACCAAAATCGGAGACGGGCGCTCAACTCATTCGGCCATCCCGTCTGGTCGCCAAAGTTTGGGAGAGTGATTTCAAATTGGTCGAAGTCGATAGTTGGGAGAGTGATTCCAAATGGGTCAAAGTGAAAGGTTGAAGTCCATTCGAAAACAAACCACTCGCTGATGAGGATTATGATGGTAATCAGGCCACGAGGGCCAGCCGCTGTTGGGTGTCGCCCCGGTAGAGCTTTCGTCACTTTTGGTTAAAATGAAATATCAAATTTTCAAAACCAAACCAATTATCTAGATTTGATTTTACATATCTAACTTAGATACTGATGCACGTATTAAGCATTTGTTTCTGTGTAGAAGGCAATACTGAGTCAATTTAACAGAACCTGTTACTGCAGAAGTCTATGGTGTCAGAGTTTTGGCAAGCTTGCCAAAACTAATTTTCCATGTTTGCACTTAAAATATCTAAAAAGTTTACCATTTAAAATAAAACTAACTTTGAACTAATTTAAAGTAGATACTAGTGATCGATCTAAGATATTTATCTCAGAAAAAATTCCTTATTCCAAACCATTGGAATATGCAACTTTAAGCTATCGAGAGAGCAGGACGTCATACGAGACGGAGCATGGCGGGAGGCTTTATTTAGAGACTACGCCGCACGGGTGGCAGGCAAGGCACGCCCCACCCAACATCACCCCAGACTGGGCACGGGACGATACTGGTATCTCTCGGGTCAAATGAACAAAATGATAATTAAGGAAAAGACAGGATGGTTAAATGAGTTGAGCATCCACTTCCCATGTGGTCATGGGATTCAAATCCACCTTATCGAACCCTGGCCGAATCAGAACAATGACTTTAAAATATATGCTGTATAAGCCATTATACGAGTATAATAAGCCAGAAGATTCATCTATTCCCCCAACCACTACGTCATCGGTCTGTCACCTACTCATTAGCTCATCTCCTCGTTCCTCATGACCTGAGCACGTGGCGCCACCTACTCGCCCACGGCTCAGTCCCCCTGCATTCACTCACTGTACCACTGAATTGTTTCACTACCTAGCTTGGGTTCTCGGTATAAGTAGAATTGACCAATTCCATATGACGTCAGCACGTCAGTGCGCACGCTGCTTGGCTGCAGGACAACATCCAGTAACACTGCAAACTCAATGGCTATGAGCAATCTTCATAGAGAAAAGGTGAAATATCTCTTAAACCAAACCACCTAGCCACAAACTGAACTGGAAGACATATAGAAAACATATTCAAAGAAGAGATTATATTAAATTTATAAGGTTAGGGCTCTGCATTTCTATTAATTTTGAATAAAATCGACGTATTGCACTGGGCGTACCGGCACACTCAATGCATTGTCAATGGCCGTGAGCAATCTTCATACAGAAAAAGTGAAATATCTCTAAAACGACACCGCCTAGAGACAAACCGCTCGGTACACATATAGAAACATATTCAGCGAATAGATTATATTAAATTTATATGGTTAGGGTTCTGGATTTCTATTAATTTGGAATAAAATAAACGTTTTGTACTGCACGTACCGGCAAATTCAGTGCATTGTCAATGGCCGTGAGCAATCTTCTTACAGAAAAAGTGAAATATCTCTAAAACCACACCACCTAGACACAAATCGATTGGAACATGCATAGAAAACATATTCAACGAATAGATTATATTAAATTTATAAGGTTAGGTTTCTGCATTTCTATTAATTTGGAATAAAATAGACGTTTTGCACTGCGCGTACGGCAAACTCAATGCATTGTCAATGGCAGTGAGCAATCTTCATGCAGACAAAGTGAAATATCTCTAAAACCACACCACCTAGAAACAAACCGCTTGGAATACATACAGAAAACATATTCAACGACTAGATTATATTAAATTTATATGGTTAGGGTTCTGGATTTCTATTAATTTTGAATAAAATAAACGTTTTGTACTGCGTGTACCAGCAAACTCAGTGCATTGTCAATGGCCGTGAGCAATCTTATTACAGAAAAAGTGAAATATCTCTAAAACCACACCACCTAGAGACAAACCACTTGAAACAGATATAGAAAAGATATTTACTGAATAGATTATATTAAATTGATATGGTTAGGCTTCTGCATATCTATTAATTTTGAATAAAATTAACGTTTTACACTGCGTGTACTGGCAAACTCAGTGGCAGTGTGCATTCGTTCTGCAGCCAAGCTGCGCGCGCATACCCGATGTTTACAAAGATTGAAAGGGGTCTATAGGGCAAGGAACAGTGGAATGAGGTATACCAATTTTCCGCGATTGAAATGTCTCTGGCTTAATCAACGAATGCAATAAGATGGTTTTTTTGTTTTGTTGTTGTTTTACATCCTAGCAACATCTAAGCTCATATCAGGACGGGTACCAACTTGTGAGAGTATGCACTCATGATGATTTCATAGTGCTGCCCCACTGGGAAATCAGGCCACCGGCACCATGACCCGATATCCCACTCAGTCACATTATCCTGACACTGAGCTAACCAACCCTTGCGCTATCCTAATAATGCTGAGCACCCAGCTAGGAAGCGATAAGTATCAACTTTTAAGTCATTGGTTTGACTCGACCACAACCGAATTCGCGAACTCCCGATCTTCCGCACGCGAGATCTGTGCTCTACCGATTCGGCCACGGCGCCCGGTGCAATAATATGACGGCAGTCAGTGCTCTTGGGATGTCCTCAGATGGTGTTATATGTTGTTGGTATGTAAAACCCCAATGAATCAACTCACAGAAGCCTGATGGTGTATGTGTGTCATTAAATAACATTAACACAACCTGGAGAGTGCGACCCTGACTGCATGCACCACCTCTCAATGTAACTGTAAGTGTGCTTGCTGTAGTCGATATCTATAGTGAGTTGCCTATGCTACCAGTCGAGTTACAGCCATACCTATATGCATGGGTCACGTGGTAGGCACCCGGTGGTGTATGTGTGTCATTACATGACATTCACACAGCCTGGAGAGTGCTACCCTGGCGGGCTATGGGGGAACTGACACTGCATGCACCACCTTTGAATGCAAGTGTGCTGTCATCTGGGCCTATCAATAATGGGTGGGTTAGGGTACCAGTCGAGTTTCAGCCATACCCATATGCATGGGTCACGTGGTAGGCAATGGCATCCATTGTATCGAGAAAGTCGCGCAGTCGTTTACCTACGCCAAATTGCATATATAGGTCTGGGAAATAATGCATAGCCATAAGTTGGTCAGGCGGAACTAAGAGAGTGATTGTAGTAAGAATTTATCATGGTCAAAAGTAGATTCACGTTTAAGTGTAAGAAAATAGTCATCGCCTCAATGATTAATCAGAATTTAAGGATCTAATATAATAAAATAATCATCCCCACAATGATAGATGAGAATTTAAGTGATTTAATGTCAGAACAATGATAGGTCAGAAGTTAAGGGATTTAATGCAAGAAAACAATCACATCAATGACATATCAGGATTGAATAGATATAATGTGAGAAAATAATGAAATTAATGATGGATCAGAATTTAAAGGATCTAAACTCAAGAAAGGAATCATTACTTCAGCAATAAGGGCACTAGTTCACACAGAGCCTACACATTGTATGTAAAAGGGGACCTCGAGTGGAGCTGTTGATAATCCTTTGATCACATTGTTCCGCAGTGTGAGAGGTATGCATGTGGATGAAGCGGTCGTCATGGTAACAATTAGCGTGGGCGTGGGGTTCATTATGCTAATGAGGTCACACCACCATATTTGGGCATAGGTCAGGAAGCAATGCATAATCACATAGATGCCTGTGAGTGTTATACATGTATAAATCGCCAATCTAGAAGCGTTAATCCAGATGGGATAATTGCTCCTGCACTTACATGTTATATTTGGACCATCTGCTCAATGGGTGGCCACACATTGGGTGCTCTAGAGGGTATTCCCGTGACGTCATCAAACGGAAGTACGGCCATTGTGGTGATATCAACTAGTAAACAGATTGCTCACGGCCATTGACAATGCATTGCATTTGCCGGTATGCATAGTGCAAAAACATCTATATATATATTCAAAGTTAATAGAAATGCAGAACCCTAACCTTATAAATTAATATAATCTTTTCATTAATATGTTTTCTATATGTCTTCCAAACGGCTTGTTTCTAGGTGGTGTCATTTTAGAGATATTTCACATTTTCTGTATGAAGATTGCTCACTTCCATTGACAATGCATTGAGTTTGTTGGGTTTGTTATTGTGGTTGTATCGCCAGAGTGGCCGCACTTCCGTTTAGCATGACGTCAGTGCATACCCTCTATAGTTTTGCCACTAAAGTTAGGCAAGGAAGCTTACTATTTTTGGTGATGCATTCTAAACCGCTGTGTTCACTGATTGGTTCAGTTTCATAATGGTGCTGTCACATTACGACGATTCTCGCCAACGTGCGTCGACGTATGTGATTTTTTGGCGCAATGTCAGGAAGCATTACGCATGCATTAGGCGCGCGTTGGTATTCGTTGATCTATGGTGACGGTCAGCGACAGTCAGTGGCACGCATCAGGGTATCGGAGAAGTTTTGCGCTTGCACAAAACTTTCGACCTGTGACAACGCGCGGGTGCCAACATTATTGCAATGTTAGGAGAACGTCGAGATATGTTAGAGGTGCTGGAATAACGTAATGTGAACGCTAGGCACATGCTGCGCGGATGTGAGGGTTGTTCCCACACATTGCGCCAAACTGTTGCTTTTTATGTCTGTTGTTGTTTCATGTCCTAGCAACATCTAAGGTCATATCAGGATGCTGTGCCAAACCTTTTTGGTTTTTTTCTCACTACGTCGGTCGCACGCTACCAATACGTTGTGCTGACGCCGAAAAGTTTGACGTGTCTTGACAATTAAAAGTGATTTTGCGCGTTGGCAGCGCGCCGGCGAGAAGCGTCATAATGTGACAACACCATTACGGAAGCTGCTTTGCTCTGTGAATTAGCAGAAGAATGATTATTATTCACAGAGCTGCTCTGCGAATTGCTGAGAGTGTGTTTATTATCATCTGATCATCACTCAATCTTCATGAAAATTGTTCAATATACATAAAACAGGTATATGAAAATGAATATGGTAGTTTCAAAGATGAATAAAGTCAAATTTGAGTGATTTGCAGAGGCTTATGATAAGCAAAAAAAAAAAGGTATTCGGAGAAATTTTCATTAAACTTCTAGTGGCGAATTCAAAAGATTTGAAGACCCAGATGAAGAAGAACATTTCATCTACATGATGCAAAAGACAGTTTGTTAATTTTAAAGTGCCCCACATCAAAGCAAAGAGTAACGCATACCACAAAAGTCGGGTAAACACCCGATTTTTATTACTTTTTAAAAGGACCTGTTTTTTTTATATAATCTAGCCTCAAGCAGCCGAGGAAATTCCCTGACACCAAAGATTGCCTCAGATTAATAATGACCATTAAAGTTGCACAGTCCGACGAAAGCATCACTTTTTTCGAAACCAAAACACTTACCTAGATTTGAATCTACATATTCAAATTATTTATATAAATAATATGGCAGAACCCTGAAGTCATAGGACTATGCAACTTTAGTTCAATGAAAGCATCAACTATTTTAACCAAAACTCTTATCTAGACTTGGTGTGCTGCTGCATCTACCCCCATGAAGTACTAGCACACAACATCACACTTTTTTATTGGACTCTCCTACACCAGCTCCTATAACATAAATTTCACAAACACTTATCCAATCTTTCCAGTTTGGTGGTTTGTATCCGTCTAGCATGAGTTGCCCTGAGGGTTTTAATCCTGACAACGCCATTGTTGACTCCCGTGATCTGACACCATGTAATGTTATACGACGAGAAGGACTTGAGATGTCACTGCTAGTTGTTCAGACCGGACCCGTTGGCCGAATCAGTAGAGCACAGGCCTCTCCCGTGTGAAAGGTCGGGAATTCGAATCCCAACTGAGTCAAACCAATGACTTACAAAATTGATTCTTGTCTCACTACCTACCCTGGCACTCGCCATTAATAGGATAGGACAAGGAGTGGTTCACACAGTATCAGGATAGTGTAACTGCATGGGATATCAGGTCATGGTGTCGGTGGCCTGGTCTCCCAGTGGGGCAGCACTATAAAGTCACCACGAGTGTGCACTGTGACAAGTACTTGTGTGACCTTAGATGTTGCTAGGATGTAAAACAACAACAAACAAACAACTAGTTGTTCAAGTGTTTATTTTCCCCCCAAACCGTGTCATGCCTGCATTACATCGTGATCTCATCTCTGCTCTCGCATACATGATATATACTTTTTAGTGACCACAGAATTACATCGAAGAGATGGTAGTCGCTCTGGTCACACCCATTCCTCACACCATGGTTCAGGCAGGGTGTGATCAAAGGTTTAAAAAAACTATTTGAGTAACCCCCTCCTCCCCGTCCCAGCCATAGGATCAACCAGATACAAAGACACCCAGACTTCAGGTTAACCATAGATGTAGGTCAAGATGTATGACAAGGTGCCTGTCAAGATGTAGGTCAAGATGTAGGTCACGGTTATCTAGATATCGGTCAAGATGTGAGTCAACATGTGGGTCAACATGTGGGTCAACATGTGAGTCAACATGTGGGTCAAGATGTAGGTCAAGATTAGGTCAAGATGTAGGTCATTGTGTGTCTAGATGTGGGTCAATGCGGGGTCAGATGTAGGTCATATGCGGGGTCATATGCGGGGTCAGATGTAGGTCAAGATGTAGGTCAATATCTTCGTTGAGATGTCGGTCAAAACGTAGGTCAAGATGTAGAGCAATATGTAGGTCAAGAGAATTGGCCAACCGGACATATATAATCGCCACACCAACAACACAAGATTTTCCAAAGATCATAGCGTTACTTTCCTGTCATCTCAACTAAGATGTCCAATCGGGGGAAAGAGCTAAAATAACCTAAACCATCCTCAGATCTATGTAGGCTTGAATTTCTCAGCCAGATATGGGATAAAGAAGCAGTGGCAGTCGGACCAATCCCATCATTTGAATCTTATAGCTTTTGAGAAAGGCGCCCAAAATAAAATCTGGTTTAAATAGGGTTCTTTCGATTGTTGGTTGGTTGCTTCGGTTTGAGATCGATTTGCAGTTAATGGCGGGAATATGGAAGCGTTCCGTTGCCATGACTGGATCTGTGACACGGCCATGACCTTCGTCATAGTAATAACCATCTGCGGGGAAGCGGTGTTGGATGGGATCGGTGACCTTGACCCCATAGAGGCGCCAATATAAAGCAAAGCTGCATCATAAAGCATGGAACGTCATGCATATCTATGTCGTCTTGATCCCCATGACAAGCTCCCCCAACTCCCCTGCTCCCTCCATCCCCCTCTTACATATCCCCGAAGCTCCCTTTCCCGCCACTCTATGGCCATCAGCGGGTGATGGCTCCATCGTACGCTCACTATGGTTACCACCGCCGAGCGAATGCGACGTTCACAATTGTCGTCTGCTCCGATAAAATGTCGTCTGCCCAACAACAAATCGCCATCACGGCATGCTGTGATTAGAAGAAGACGTTTGCAATTAGAGGAAGACATTACAGGTAACTACAAACGAAAATACCCATTTGCAGTTTGGGCGGTTTTCCGTTCCAACCTGTGGTCCACAACTGATTAATCAAAGGCTGTGATATGTGATGTTCTCTCTGTGGGAAAGTGCATATAAAAGACCCCTTGCTGCTTATCGGAAAGAGTAGATAGACTATGTGGTGGCAGCGCTTTTCCTCCAAAGAAATATGTTAGAATAACCATATTTTTTACATTCAATAGCCGATGATAAAATTTAATGTGCTCTAGAGTTGTCGTTAAATAAAACAAGCTCTCCTTTCCAAACGAACAAGGTGGCTAGATAACCTTTGTACTTTCAATCAATTTATTAATCTATATTCTAGAACATGATTGGTTAGATAACAAGGAAGCTACGCGAAAATCAGCGGGGAGCATTTATGGGTGGACAGAAATTTACTATCTCAGCCCACAGCTAACTCCTGTGGGTGGGTGGGTATTTCGCGGTGACGATTGTGGAGTGAGGTGTGTTACTTGATCCGGCATCTTTGTACGAGCGGTATTGGACAGCTTTGTATAGAGCTCTTTGACACCGTCTACTCCAATACGATTGGGACGTCATAGGGCAGCGAAACCTCTGCAAAGAATATCTTCCAATTCTGTCAAAGAATAAACACTCCTATTGGCTCCCAACAGCTACCTCGCTACCCTCACTGCTTAGAATTATATGTATATATATTTATATATATATATTGATTTATATTGGCATATATGTATACAGTAAAATCTCTCTAAATTGAGCGACCATGGGACCGACTTTAAGTGGCCCATTTAGGGAGGTGGTCGGTTTAGAGAGTTAGAATATCCTCGCAATGATATTGTTGGGACCCAAATAAAGCGATCGATATAGGGGAGTGGTCAATCTGTGGAAGGGTTGGTATACAGAGGTTTTACTCTATATATTTATATATTTATATATATATATATATATGTTTTTATACATTTATGTATATTTATATATATGTATGCATATTTATACATATTTATACATATTTATATATATTTATGTATATTTTTATATATAAATTTGTATATATTTTTATATATTTATATATATGTTTATATTTTTAAATACACAACATGTCTCACCGTTGAAATATATAAGATATATATATATATTTCAACTGTGAATGAGTGCCCTGTAATTGCTGGTGTCGTAAAAGAAGCAGTGTAGACATGAGAATAGCAGCCAGGGAATAAATCAGAGGAGGGATCTCATTCCATATTTATATTCATATAATAAATTAGGCGATATATATTATTAGTAGCATCGTTAACTGAGCAGTGTTCAAAATCATTTCCATATATGTTGACGCATGGGTCGTTATTGTCCGATATGGACTTTGAGTAACAAAAGCTTAATCTACTTTATTTAAGCTTCAAGGAACTTTTATTTTAAAGGGTCAAATTGGCACATGTTGAAGCCAACATGGATAATTCGGGGCATGAAAGCATATACCAACACGATGCTGACGCTCTCCCCTGATGCCACCTTATGGGTGGGGACCAAACCCAGCACCCCCATGCCATCTAGCGGAAAATCCAGCCGCCACCACGTGGAGCCGGCCCGAGCTGCTCACTTCTCCGCAGCATCTGAACCCGTGTGGTGCATGGAGCTGTCTCACCGTTTCTCAGCCACCCCACCCACCCATCTGGAAGACCTAAGCGGTAGGGTTGAGCATCCTGGTAGCCGACACATTTACGATGATAGACTGAATAAGACAATATACCTATGAGATACCTCGATTCATTCAAATAATAAAAATCCTTAATTACCACTTTACATACTCTGCTTTCGCATTACTGAATTAGGAACTATTCCAACGAAAAACGTGCCAAATTAATTTTAGTATGCACACTGAAATGCTGGACATGGGCTTTGTTTACCCATGCTCGAACATTGCAGAACAGCACAGATGCACACAACTGCAATGACTGTTTAATAAGTGCATCGGTATCTAATTTGGATATGTATGATCATATCTAGGTTAATGTTTGGAAATGTTCTGCATTTATCGGATTATGCACCTTTAAGCTATTTCATTTCATCCCGTGTGGCCGACCGTGAATAGCATAATATTCAACTGTTGGCGCCACCTGTACGGCTATTCGGGCTCTACATCATCTCCTTGTTGTCCTTCTGTCAGAGGAGTAACAAAAAAAGAAAGAAGTCTACGTGTATAGAAGTTAGAAGATGGCACAGTCCGATGAAAGCATACTATTATTCAATTGTACCCACTGTACCTCATATGCGAGAACATGATATTATTTCCACGTCCTCCTAATATATTCATAACAAAGCTTTTCAACATTTTAATGGCCATACAAAGACAGATTGGACAAGAGTGGAGGTCGATATTAGTCATATGTGACTTTTATGGTTGAATAACATGTGCACATGACATTAGCCAGTGTCATGTTCTATTGTAAATATTTGATATTTTGTGGGGGATTGTTGGTTGGTTGTGGAAGGTTTACATCCTAGCAACATCTAAGGTCATATCAGGATGGGTACCAACTTGTGGCAGTGCACACTCATGGCAACTTTATAGTTCTGCCCTAATGGGAGATCAGGCCACCAGCACCATGACCTGATATCCCACTCAGTCACATTATCCTAACACTGAGCCAAACAGTCATTATTCTATCCTAATAATGCCGAGCGCCTGGCTAGGTAGTGACAAGTGTCAATTTTGAAGTCATTGGTTTGACACGACCAGGGTTCGAACCCGTGGGCTCGAATCCCACGATCTGCCAAAACGGGAGACAAACGTTTAACTCATTCTGCCATCCCATCTGGTCCTACTGTAGGTATAGTAGTACATTGCACTATGTGTACCAAAGTGGAGGCAGTACACAAAGAAATAGACCACTTCTCCCACTTATTTGGAAAAAATAGTACTCTTTGTGTGACCATGGAAATCTTGAAAATTGTAAATGCCCCCCCCCCCCTCCCCACTAAGCCCTCACCCATAACAGCCCAGCCACCACTAAGCGCTGACCAATGACATGGACCGGTGTGGCGTTTTCAGCCGTGTGCCGTGTTCAGCCATGTGCATAGACTCAAACTCAAGGCATTGTCAATGGTCGTGAGCAATCTTCATACAGAAAATACAGAAAAAGTGAAATATCTCTAAAACCACACCACCTATTAACACATCGCTTGGTACACATATAAAAAAACATCTTTACCAAAAAGATTATATTACATTTATAAGGTTAGTGTTCTTGATTTCTATTAATTTTGAATAAAACTAATGTTGTGCACTGCGCGTACCGTCAAACTCAAGCCATTTTCAATGGTGGTAAGCAATCTTCATACAGAAAATCCAGGAAAAGTCAAATATCTCTAAAACCACATGACCTAGAAACAAATCGCTTGGTACACATATAGAAAACATCTTTACCAAAAACATTATATTAAATTTATAAGGTTAGTGACTCACGACCATTGACAATGTCTTGAGTTTGAGTCTATGCACACGGCTGAATATGACACATGGCTGAAAACGCCACACCGGACTCAGTGGCCGAATCGATAGAGCGCAGGATTCCCATGCGGAAAGTCGGGAGTTTGAACCCCATCTGAGTCAAACCAATGACCTTTATCAAGTTGATACTCATCATTACCTAGCCTGACGCTCGGCATTACTAGGATAGGGAGACCACTGGTTAACTCGGTGTCAGGATAATGTGACTGAGTGGGATATCGGGTCCCGGTCCCGGTGGCCTGGTCTCCCAGCGGGGCAGCACTGTAAAGTCGCCATGAAAGAGCACTGTGACAAGTCGGTACCCGTCCTAATATCTTTTAGTCCATTAGTTGATTAAGGGCGGGAAATTTCAATCGCGGATAATTGGTCTTCCTCATTCCACTGTTCTTTGTCCTATCCTAGTATTAGTAATGCCGAGCACCAGGCTAGATAGCGACTAGTATCAATTTTTAAGTCATCAGTTCGACTCAGCCAGGATTCGAATCGTGAGGTTCGAAACCCATTACCGAGCAGAAGGGAGGCGGACGCTCAACTCTTTCGGCCATCGCGTCTGGCCTATGACCTTAGATGTTGCTAGGTCGTAAAACAGCAACAAACAGACGATGACGTGGGTAGTCACGAGGTAGCGTCTCTTTGCTCTATATTTGGATGCACTTGTCAGTGAGTGAGTGACCCGACTGACACAGACTGGTCACGTAGTCGTATGCCTTCAAATGTTGCAGGTGGCAACGTTGCCACTGGGTTTTTTAGGGTTTTTTTGCGGTGTGGAGTTGGGTTTTTTTTTCCATTGCCTCGATATCAATATGGAATATTGTCTCATTGACACTAGAAACAAAAATATAGACGAACACTGATGAGGCATGCGAAACAAATTTTAAAGAAAGAAAAGAGTTTGAATGAGTAATGAACGCAGCGCTAGTAGAATAATGCTAAAACCCGGATGTTATTTGTAAATAGGATTGTCACAATTGGTTTTTATTTTCATTGGGTTACACCTCTATAGCCAATAAAACCACAACGTTAAGCTGTCAAAAGCATTCTTTTGAACACAATGAGTTTAAATTAAACACTATGTTCATTGCGCCACACATGTTGTTCTTCATTATTACCTCTTTAGTTTTGTTTCTTTGTTTGTTGTTGTTTTACATCCTAGCAACATCTAAGGTCATATCAGGACGGATACCGACTAGTGACAGTCCGCACTCATGGCGATTTTATAGTGCTGCCCCACTATCCCACTCAGTCACATTATCCTGACACTGAGCTAACCAGCCCTTGTCCTATCCTAATAATGCCGAGCACCAGGCTAGGAAGTGACAAGTATCAATTTTTAAGTCATTGGTTTGACTCGACCGGGAACCAAACTCACAAACTTCCGATCTTCCGCATGCGAGGCCTGTGCTCTACCGATTCGGCCACCGTGCCCGGTCGCCACCTCTTTAGTACATTAGTTGATTAAACTAGGGTAAATTTCAATAACGGATAATTGGTCTTTCTCATTCCACCATGCCTGGCTCTATCCTAGTAATCCCAAATTCCCAGGCTAGGTACTAATCGGTATTGTAATGTATGTTAATTGGTCAGCTAGCTGTTAAGGTGATCATGTGACCAGTAGCTGAGATAAGGACTGACTAATAAGTAATAAAGGCAGTTGCAGTACAAAGCTTGAAGTGTCCACATGTATATTACAGGTATCAATCTGTTAAGTGTTCGGTTTGATACAAATAGGATTTTATTCCCATGACGTGACATACGGGAAGCGAGTGTTGAACATCCCCTCTAGTCCTTAGATGTTGCTAGGACGTAAAACAACAACAAACAAACAAAACAAACAATCCCCTCTAGTCCCCCCATCAGCGTTAATTGGTGTCATTAGACATCAGTTATCTACCCTTCCCCTTCCATCATCTTATGTAGTAAAAAGGCTTACTACAGTATAACTCCGTTAAACCATGCTCGGTTAAACCAACCGATCGGTTAATCCAAACTTTTTCGGCGGCCCGGCAAAATACTGCCATTTATCATTTTTTTAAAGTTGGTTAAAACAAAGTCGGTTAATCCAAATTATTGGTTAATCCAAACAAAATTGTCGGACCTCAGGCCACTTCCGGTATGGTTAAACCAAACTTTCATGTGGTTATAAGGTCATCCGAGACCCCATTGACTTTTGTATATGATAAATGGTAGTATTTTGAATGGACCCTAGAAATTTGTTTGGATTAACCGATCGTTTGGTTTAACCGAGCTTGGTTTAACGGGGTTATACTGTATGTACATAAAAAAACAATAATCAAAGTGTCCACATACATTGTATATTAGTTATTACATGTGCAATACACTCTTACTCAAAGTCAAAGTCAAACCAATGATCGATTAATCCAAACAAATGTCTAGGGTCCCTTCAAGTTTGGTTTAACGGGGTTATACTGTAGTAATAATAGCCGCACTCAAAACTCGTGAATGTCGTGGAATATTGCATAGTGTGAGGCAGTCTTTTTAGTTTCACTTTCACTTTTAAGCACCTCAATAACAACTAGTCTCCCCCTTCTCATCTCTTTCTTTGTATAATGGATGTTAGTATGTTATAATCGTCAACCTGATGCATTAACCTCAGAAAGAATAAGTTGATATTTAAACCACCGGATTATCCATTTCCACCATGCCGAGAGTAGAGGAAAACTTTACAGGGGGCAACATTCGTAGGCACAGTGCAGTAGCGCGCACCGGACATGGTACTAGTAGTACCTAAAGCTCCCACCAGGATGCATGGTGGCGGGTCGGGTGTCCCGGATGTGACGACGGCGAGTAACTCAGTTCGGGCATGTCCGGGGGAGGGGGTGGTTTGCAAACAGTTCGACGACCATTTTTCGTTGAAAGGAAGTGACAAGAACTGACTGTGCGGATTCGTTTGGATCACTTCATGATGTGGCTGTTTTTAAAAGATGCATAGTCCGATGAAAGTATTAAATATTCTACACCGAAACACTTAACTTAGATTTGATCCTAAAGCGGCTGTCACACATCACCGGATTGGGGGAAACGGACAGAAACTGAACAAAGTCCGGTTTGTGTCCATTCAAGTTTTGAACATGCACAAAACTAGGAACGGATGGCGCCGTATTGACTTCTGCAGTTATTGACCGGTTTGAGTCGTTTCATGTCCGTTTCATGTCTGTTTCATGTCTTTTCATAGACCCGATGTCGCAACACTTTGACACATTTGAATACATTTTGCTACTTATCACCACCGGACTAGACAATTATGTCCGTTGCTCAATCTGGTGATGTGTGACAGCCGCTTAAATAATCAATTTAGATATTGGTACACTCATTAAGCATTTGATTCTGCATAGAATGAAATACTAAGTCTATTTAATAATAATAATAGAACCTTTTACCCCTAAGTATCCTATGGTGACCAACATTTCGATGTTAATGCCAAAAATAACAATTGTGTACGTTTTTCACTTCAAAGTTTGTCATTTATAATAAAAGTTACTTCAAGCTAACTTAGATTATAATAATCAACCTAATATTCGTACCTGAAAGAAATATGGCAGAACAACAAAACCATCGGACTACGCACCTTTAAGTGATGTCGTAGTGTAATTGTAGGGAAATCGATAACATAAACATTTATGTAAATAAATTGAAAACTAGACAAGTATAGTATTAGTAAGAGAAAAATAGCGGAAAAGTCGATACCACTACTTATAGTGGCACTATTTTACATAATATTAAACTCCTGGTGTTTAAAACATGGCAGATAAATAAGGTTGACATAGGGTTTTATTTACCATTTGGTGGCACTATAAGTGTTTAAGGAATCTCTGAGTTGGAGGTGATGAAGTTGGGACAAGTACTTATTCATTACAAACGGGTCCAGAGAACGTGGAAGCCGAAGTGGGAGAGACATAACTTTTTTCTGGTAGCTGTTCCAGGCAATACAGTGGTTTATACAACTCTCTAACCAGAGAAGCGACTGAACAATAGAAGGTCAAGCCAATGAGAAGAGCAAGTTATGAATAAACAATAGGTGAAATACAATGAGACAGGCGACATAGGTGAAGCAAACAATAAACATACAATGCAAATATCAAACAGTACCCTGATCAGGTGACAGTTGGTAAATTCTATGAATTAATTATGGTAATAATTGCTATGTGTTAATTGTTATGATTCATTTTGATTGCAAATATAAGGAGGTATATTAATTAGAGGTAGGGGTGGGTGGGTAAGAAAGAGTAGTGGTTATGCTGAGAATGTGCTCAGTACTGATCAGTGACTCGAACTCTTGGGGGGTTCGTATTGTCAGAAATATAGAAAGGCACCGATAAATCGGTCCAAACTTTGGTTGAAGATTTGACTTCAGGGGGGATGGTTGTAGACGTGGGGGTCTCTTTACAACGATTAACAAACAGTCGTTGGGGCGGCTCCAAATCACTCCTGCCCGGCGGTAGTAGTGCACTCGTATCCAGCAGCAGCAGGGGTTCAGGAGAAAGGGATGGGTAAAGCCGGGTAAAGGTGGGTTCCAGCAACAAGAACAAAGTGAGAGTGAAATGGTAAAAGGGCCCCACCCAAGCAACCAACTCCCTTGATCAGGGGGAGAAGTAAGCCTAGGAGAAGAAAAAAGGGTAAAGTAGAGGAAAGAGAAATGAGGCACACTGTTCCTGTGTGTTGCAACACCTTCCGCAACACTACCATCTCAAACTGGCCAAACTACATCACTCCCCACCCCAACCCACCCACCCCTCCTATACCGGAAGTGTGCTTGCTCGACACTAGGGCTAGACAACATGGCCTATTGACCAATTTCATATGACGTCAGCATGTGTATTTAGGTCAGTGCGCACGTCTCTTGGCTGCAGGACAACATCCGGTCACACTGCAAATTCAATGGCTATGAACAATCTTCATAGAGAAAAAGTTAAATATCTCTAAAGCCCCACCACCTGGAAACCAACTGATTGGAATACACATAGAAACCATGTTTACCAAAAGGATTATATTAAATTGATATGGTTAGGGTTCTGGATTTCTAGTAATTTTGAATCAAACTTACATTTTGCACTGCACATACCAGCAAACTGCCCGCGAAGGGTAAAACACCACAGTGATGTGTGCTGCAGCAATACTATGTCTATGCGGAGCATTTATTTTTGTCAAATAAATTTGAAAGCTTTCATTCGATCGATTAAAAATATCTTAATGCGCAATTGAAGAGGAAGATCTGAAGTATGTAATGTAACCTAAGAGCAATTTATGCTGAAAGTATTAAAAACAGAGATAATAGTGAAAGTTGGGATATTCTGAGTGTCAGTGCCAGTGTTAGCCTTACCAGATCATGGCGTCAACAACTATTTTCGCAAAATAAATTCAAGAACTTCCAATTGGCTGGTGAAAAAAAACCTGAATGTGAAATTGTAGAGAAAGATCTGAACTATTTAATAGAAATAAGATCAATTTGCTTTCAAAGTGCCAAAAATCACAAATTACTGTGATAGTTAGGGTGGTTTTAATGTTGTCTCTATGCCTATGACAGTGCCTTCGCGCTTTGTGAGCGCAAAAAGTGCCCGGATGTCCGACATCGAGAATGGGGGTGAGCAATCTTCAGACAGAAAAAGTGAAATATCTCTAAAACCACACCACCTAGAAACAAACTGCTTGGAATACATATATAAAACATATTCAACGAATAGATTATATTAAATTTATATGGTTAGGGTTCTGGATTTCTATTAATTTTGAATAAAATAAACGTTTTGCACTGCACGTACTGGCAAACTCAGTGGCAGTGTGCATTCGTTCTGCAGTCGTGCCGCATGCGCATACACGATGTTTACAAACATTGAAATAGGTCTATTTATATGAATAAATATTAGTTTACAAAAAAAGGAAGATAATAAAGGAATAGATGAGAGGTCCACTTGTTGAGAGACATACGCTGAGAAACGCGGGACGTACATTTTTATGTTATTGATTTATATATTGTTGGTCGAGGGCTTGTTTTGTGGGGTTGGGTGTGTCTTTGATACCTTGTATCATTTGTTAATTATATGAGTGCAGACCTTAGAGTCATGATGCAAAGACTGACTATCACGATTCATGAAGAAATCTAGGTGTGAGCACAAACCGAGGGACCGATCGATCCAGGCGACAAGCGTTGCATCGGGTTTCTAACCGGAGAACGGACTTAGAACCCGATGCATCGCAAAAACACGACCAAGTATTATCACAGGCATAAATCCTCCGGTGCGACTGACACTGGTCTACATCCGGTGGAGGAGAGGAGGGTAGGTGGAGCCACCTGTACAGTGTTGGTCTTACAGAGTATAACAAATAAAGTAATAATTAACCCTTACGTATCTTTATACTTGCATAATTCGTTATACATCACATACTGCCAATTTATACCGATTTGGCCACCAGGTCCGGTGTCATATATAATAGACACTGCGCTTGCTTTGTATAAATACACACTATAAGACTTTTTGAGTGAAGACTAACCATAACTGTTCTTGTACATTTCAGGTGAGTTGATAGATATATATCTCTGTCCTTCTACGAAACCTCACGGGCGGTCACGGTAGGTCAGACGTCGCCATTCACCGGTCACCAGTTAAAATAAACCCGGCGGACATGAGCCGATGTTGGGGATGGAAGCCAGTCTATCGTGGACCGGGGATCCACAACTTTATTTGCAGGTTCCAGAAAGATGGTTTATAAGATCTAAACCCTGTTCCTCCTTAGATTTAGAGTATCCATCCAACTATTGTCAGGCTATTTAATGTCAATTGTACAAATGCATTGTTCCGAGCGGGCAGTATACCATGTATATAGTTAGCATAATATTATACGGGTATAAATCTTCGGCAGGAGGTATTATTATTTGTCCTAATATTCTATCATTATTGTATTAATTATTAACCAATCTGATATCGGCTATGTTAAACTGCGGGACTCTAGGGCTACGGTGGCGCCGCCGACGTCGTTTCTTGGTACTGGTGGGCCAACTACGCCCTGCTCACTATACTTCAAAAAGTCTATAAATGTAAATTATGTGTAGGTTTTATATAGACTATAGCGGGGGTTTTATAGACTATAATGCATATGTATGGCTGGTCTTCCCGTCTTAACAACTATGGTGCATACAAACTATCTACAGATGAGATGACGAGATGGTATGAACAATGGAGACAAGAGCAGGTACAAAGCAGGCATTATAAATATTATCGGGATCTTATTTTGTCGATGTAGACTGCAGGATAGCCGGCTACCTTTAGACTATATTGACCAGACGTGATGGCCGAATGAGTTGAGCGTCCGTCCCTTGTTTTGGGAGATCGGGGGATCCGAACCCATGGGATCATGGGTTCAAACCCTGGTCAGGTCAAACCAATGACTTAAATATTTATACTTGTCGCTTCCTAGCCAGGCAGTCGGCATTATTAGGACAGGGCAATGACTGGTTGTCTCAGTGTCAGGATAATGTGACTGAGTGGGATGTCAGGTCATAGTATCTCCCAGTGGAGCAGCACTATAAAGCCACCATGAATGCGCACTGTCACAAGTCGGTACCCGTCCTGATATGACCTTAGATGTTGCTAGGACGCAAAACAACAACAAACAAACAATTAGACTATATCGTTGATTTGCTGACCACACCATACATTAATAAAATGGATATGACTTGCTATTACAGTTAGCAGGTTAGTAGCAGTGGATTAGGGATTATGCAGATAATGGTAGCATGATCCATATAAATTGTCTTGGTCAACTATAGCTTTATGGTTAGTATATATATTTACATGGGTAATATTAACTAATAACTTCGGATGGACCTTCTAAATGCCACCCACCTCCTTTTAGGCAAGGAATAGCACGTTACCAGGGAAATGGACTTTCTGCAATGACTCTGGTCACGTGTTCTCCCGGAAGTGTGGTTTCCATAATGGACACCAGGGGCAGGTCAGCGCTATGTTCAAGTTTTTGCGCATGCGTGAATATGGAGCTTTACGTTATTTATACTCGCATAATATATCACTTCCGAGATACCAACGTTGGTGTCTGTCTACCCAGCCACTAGTCAGGTTCCTGATTATGTGATGGTCTGTGTGTGTGTGGGGGGGGGGGGGGGTTAAGAACAATGCAGCAGTATGCATTGTTATGCATACATACAGGACATAATATTTTATTTAAAGCTGCATAGTCTGATGATGTATCAAATTTTCAAAACCAAAATAATTATCCAGAATTTATTCTACATATCTAACTTAGATACTCAGGCACTTATTAAACATTTGTTGCCATATAGTAGGGAATACCAAGTCAATTTAATCAAACCTGTTACTGCTTAAGCATATGGTGTCATAGTTTTGGCATGCTTGCTAAAACTAAATTTACATGCCTGTGCTTCAAATATCTCAAAGGTTTTCCATCTAAAATAAAAGTTACTTCAGACTAAAGTAAGGTAGATTGTAACAATCAATTTAACGTATTTATCTCAGAAAAATGACAGAAACTCAAAACCATCAGACTATGCAACTTTAACTGTAGACTAGCTGATGCAATCACCCTATCCACGCCGACCTGTCTATGTTGCTCCTTGCCTGAGAGGTCAGTGCAGACTACTACACTTATATACAGGTACATATATATAGTAAAACCTCTTTAAATCGGCCGACCATGGGACCGACTTTAACTGTTACATTTAGGGAGGTGGTCGGATTAGAAAGTTTTTTTTAATCATTTCAATGGTATTGTATGGGCAATCGTTTGGGACCCAAATAAAGAGATCGTTATAGGGGCGTGGTCTATCTGTGAAGGTCGTGCGACTGACGCTGTCCTACATCCAGTGGATGCTGCAGGTGGTGCCACTAGTACAGTGTTGGGTCTTACGGAGTTTACCAATAATGATAATAATTCCCTAACGTATCTTTATACTTGCATAATTCGTTATACATCATATATATATATTATGTATATGGATAGTGATAAACCCTTTATCGCGTGTAATAAGCTCTGTAGTGGCCTCCCCCCTTGGGGTGGGTGGGGGGTGGGTCTGCCTCGCCCCCCCCCCCCTTCCTGGGGGTGGGGTTCTCCACTCGCGTGGTAGCATTCGCACTACTTGTTCATGGTCATAACACTACTTGTTCCTCTATCTAACGTAAGAATTATTATATATATACATAGTGAGTGTGTAGGCAGTGACAGTGTACTGACCTCCACTTCCCGAAACCATTGCGATACTCCGGGGTTTAGCTGATAGGTGGCGCTGGGTGCTCGTGAACGCCGGGTTTCAACTAGGACGACGTCACGTGACAGCAGAATGTTCCCACGGAGTGAGCGGGTGTTGTGTGCAGGGGCATTTGAGAAGTCTGGAAGGTATTTGTAAACAGACCTCAGGGATTACCGCACACATGGAGACGCATCGGTAATCAGAAAGTACCTTTCTTTGTCCGCTCATCTCCCCCCATCCACCCAGCCTCAGCTCCCACTCCAATTCTCCATGCCTCCCAAGAGACGAGATCACCGTTCCGACGACGCATGCACTGAAAACTGCATTGGCAGCAAAGCAATGGCATACGGCCATTGAGTTTGCCGATACGCGTAGGGCAAAACTTCGATTTTATTCAAAATTAATCAAAAATACATAACAATTTGGCACAAACATGGATGGATGGATGCAATATAATAATATAATGAATATGTTTATGACACAACTCTCCATAATTAAGTGTTTTGAGCTAAGAAATATACCATTTCAGTCACTTTACAGGTTGATGTTTACATCGCCTTTGATTAGACATAAGTAATTCTTGTCCTAAATATTAAAATGTCAAATGTGTCAACAAAAGCTTGTTTCAAAGAAATATATATCCAATGTCTGATTAACCCTACCCATGTCCTAGCCCAACAAATGTTATTAACCATAGGATATAAATAGCAACATGAATAAAATGAGTAAAACTGACTCTGGCTATGGCTCTAACACTAGACTCAGTGCCCATATTTGTCTAAATCTAAATGCAGATGGTATAAGATGTGCTGATTAGATTGATCTAAATGCAATGCTAGATAAAATATTAGGATCTTAATTTATTATATATATTATTTTAGTTGGTATTCTATGTTTCAAACGAGAGTTGAGATGAGCTGAAACTAGCCTATTTCATAGCTGCACCCAGTGCCATGTGCTTCGTGGGGGGGGGGGGGGGTTCTTCCACACATCCCACAATGCACTGAGTGGCTGGAATGGTGATCTAGTCTATACGGGTATTCCAATTTCCCCAGGTTCCCTCAGTAGGTGCTGAAGCTGTGACCCAGCACCGATGGGTCGCAGTTTCATCTTACATGGTAGATGGTTGAGGAATTGGGGAATACACATACACAAAGTGGTATTTTATTGGATGTAAAATATTTAATATTTTATATAGGACAAATTCACTGAAATCTACAATAAAAGCAAATATAGAGTAATTTTCTAAAGAAAGAATTGGTCATCAAGAGGCATGTGGTTATAAGGTAGAAACTAAGATGAAAGTATCAGTATAATTACCACTCCTAGCACTATCCTTCACTATATACCCTATTCTTTAAATCCATTTTGCACCTATAACCACATACCTTCTGGTGACCAAACTTGGTTAGGATTCTTGCCATACATTTGTTTCTAATGTAGATTGTAGTGAAATTGTTGTAGCAAATATTCCACATTAAATTAAATCCCACTTCGTGAGGCAATGAACAGTGGAATATGGGAAGACTAAATTGTCTGTGATTGAAATAATTTTCCCCTGCTCAATCAACAAATGTATATATATATATATATATATATATATATATATATATATATCGAGAGAGAGAGAGAGATGTGTGTGTATTTTTAATAACATAATACGTATAATTTTCTCATGTCCAGAAGATACTTCCATCCATTTTTCATATCATAAACAGATGAAATGTATTCTCCTGTAATGTAAAAAAAAAAGAGGAAAAAAAAGAAGATTATTATTGAAAGTAAACCCTTCATGAATATGGCTTGCCACTAGATTCCCAGTGCCTCCTACCGCAGTGGAAGACACCGCCCCCCCCCCCCCTTGATCCCCCCCCCCCCATGGTGAAACCTGACGTGATAACCTGATAACCTACAGCCCTATCACTGCCCACGCGCCACCTACCTGACACACTGCGATACTGGCCAGCTTTCATCCCTTTTTATTTTATTTGTTAAACATAAGAATAACATAGTTTGGATCACAAGTTCCACATATTCTTACATACACATATATAACTGCTATTCACCACGGTAATACCCTGTCATGGTGTGACCTTAAATGTGCCAGGACATAAACCCAATCAAACCCAACGTCTCGGAGGCGCCTCGGAGATGCCACTGACGTCATGCTAGTCTGAACGGCAAAAGCAGTTTGTTGTCTCGAAAATGGCCGCCCCCATATGCGGTGGCCATTTGCAATGGAAAAGCTGCGCTGTGATTGGCTGAAACCACTGGATACGGCGGCCATTTTCGAGGCGCTTTTTGTCTCCTATCAGAAAAGGGAGGCGTCGCTCAGATGCACCCTGAACGCAAATAGGCCAAAAAGCATCACCGAGACGTTGCCGAGATGGACCCTGAACACGGCCCTGGTGTACAACTATGAGGGGGCTCTGAGAAATACCGATAACTCTTCTATGTATTTATCAGATACAGATGAGGATCTGGAGATACAGGCGTAAGCCTTCGTCCAGTAGCTACATAACATAACAATGCGGCTCTGCCAAGTTCCGCTGGTTCCTAAGGAAGGACTGAAGCTGTGACCCACACCGGGTCATATCTTCAGCTTACACACCGGAAGTTGGTCTTGATACAACTCCCAGCCTATCCGTCATTATCGACCCCACCGGACGCCGAATCGATAGAGCATTGACCTCCCGTGTGGAAGGTCGGGAGTTCGATTCCCGGTCGAATCAACCTACCTAGTCTGGCTTTCGGCAATCTACTAGGATAGGTCAAAGACTGGTTAGCTCAGTACAGTACAACCATGTTAAACCAAGCTCGATTAAACCAAACGATCGGTTAATCCAAACTTTTTTCGGTGGCCTGGCAAAATACTACCATTTATCATATAAAAAAGTTGGTAAACCAAAGTCGGTTAATCCAAATTATCGGTTAATCCAAGCAAAATTGTTGGGCCTCAGGCCACTTCCGGTACGGTAAACCAAACTTTCATGTGGTTATAAGGTCATCACCCCACCGAAGTTTTTATATGATAAATGGTAGTATTTTGTCGGGCCGCCGAAAAAAAGTTTGGATTAACCAATAGTTTGGTTTAACTGAGCTTGGTTTAACAGGGTTGTACTGTATATACATGAAAAAACAATAATCAAAGTGTCCACATATATTGTATATTACATTCATAATGCACCCATGTTTTTGCTAAAGCCAAGTCAAAGTCGAAGCCAAAGCTCAGTTAAAACAATGATCGGTTAATCCAAGCAAATTTCTAGGGTCCCTTCAAGTTTGGCTTAATGGGGTTATATTGTATCACGATTATTTTTTATTGAGTTGGAAATTGGGTCATTGGGCAGACAGCCTGATCTCCCAGTGGGACAGCACTATAAAGTCGCCATGAGTGCACACTGTCACAAGTCGGTACCCGTCCTGATATAAAACCCCAACAAACAAACACTATTGGTTGGTTGTTAGAGTTTTATGTCCTGACAACATCTAAGGTCATATCAGTACAATCCAACTACAGCATAACCCCGTTAAACCAAGCTCGGTTAAACCAAACAATCGGTTAATCCAAACCTTTTTCGGCGGCCTGGCAAAATATTACCAATTTATCATATAAAAACGTTGGTTAAACCAAAGTCGGTTAATCCAAATTATCGGTTAATCCAAACAAAATTGTCGGACGGCAGGCCACTTCCGGTATGGTTAAACGCAACTTTCATGTGGTTATAATGTTATCTGAGACCGCACCGACTTTTTTATACGATAAATGGTAGTATTTTGCCAGACCACCGAAAAAAGTTTGGATTAACCGATTGTTTGGTTTAACCGAGCTTGGTTTAATGGGGTTATACTCTATATATATTAAAAAAACAAAAATCAAAGTGTTCACCTACATTGTATATTACATTCATAATGCACCTGCGTTTTTGCCAAAGTCAAGTCAAAGTCAAAGCCAAAGCTCGGTTAAACCAATGATTGGTTAATCCAAACAAATTTCTAGGGTCCCTTTAAGTTTGGTTTAGCGGTGTTATACTGTATTTGTAGTGTGTAAAAATGATTAGCTATTCTCTGAGTTACGCGTGACTTAATTCGGCTGTCATTTCTGGGCACTACCTGGATGTATTCTGTGAGTTATAGGAACACTCCATGTTTCCGTCGTGGTGCGCATGCTCATGCGCCCGTCTACCCGTGGGGAGACGCCGCCAACTTCTAGGAATGAGAGACGGAGCGGGGACGCTACCCCTCTGTCAACCCTCTACCTCCACCCCACCCCCACCTCACCGCCCCTCCCCTCCCCGCCCTCACCCCGGAAGTTGGTCGTGCATGCTGTGCGCACAGCAGAGCGCGTGCGCGGACAGCTGTTCCGACTTGTCACACCGGATGTCACTTCACCCGGTGGGATTCTGGAGGTCACAAACTTTTTGAGGGTGGCAGGCGGGCGGCGGGAGGTGGGGGAGGGGGGGGGGAGGGGCTCGAATCGGCCCTGTGTATACCATACCCCTCTTTTTCGGGGAACCTGGTTGTAAAAAATTAACCGATTAGTTCCTGGGATTTTGTTTTTAAGATCCAGGTTAGGACGCATGCGCTGCTCGAGCTAGAAATCAAAAGCTGATTCGCCACTTAAGTGTTGTGTTGTTTACATGTACATGAATTAGTGTCGACACATTGTTGTAGAGGACTCTGCAAACATATGGGGGGACACTATTCTTAGGGTGAGACTCGAACGCACATTTTTGTCATGTTGGGCAATGCGCCTAAACCATTTCGCCACCCAGGTTCCCGGATGCAATCAGCTTACCAAAATGCACCTGTCTATACGGGAGTGTTTTCTTGTGATATGAGTTCAGTCCACTACACACATATTTAATGATATAAGATGTACGATATATGATATCTGGTATAATATATAATGCTATTATGCATTATATATTATATGTTATGCATTTTATATATAACGCATTATACGTTAAACGTTATGCGCTATACATTATATCAATATCATATATATATATATATATTATATCATTGTAATATATAATAAATAATATATAATGCATAATATATCATGTAAAATATATAATGTATACTATATAATCTAATGGATACTGTATAATGTATAATATATAATATGCAATATTTTACATTATAATAATATATGTGTTATATTATACATTATATTACACAGTATACATTATATATATTATAAGTTACATATTAGATATAGTATAGTGCACAATACTTATATTTCATATTATATCAGACAGTATACACTATGTACAATATGCATGATATATAGCATATATAAGGTACTTATTCAGCTGGTTTTAATTCTATTCCTGTTGTATTAGAAATATTAGTACCTCCATTTGCACACACACACACAAACCCATCCTTGCATACCCCCCCCCCCCCACACACACACCAATCTCTCAGCGTGACCTTATTGGAGTGAAAGGGTTGAGTTGAGTTTCCCCCAGGGGTGTGGAAAGGCGTGTGGGGGTGGGAGGCGGGGGATGTGGGGGGAGTGTCCACGTGACTGCCACGCGTCCCACCGGAGACGGCTCCATCAAAGAACCAAATAAGCCCTGGTGGAAGAAGGAGGAGGGGGGTGGATATAATGCAGTAAAAATAAAAACAAACAGAAACAAGATCCCACGCCCTGGAGGTGCGGTATGTGGCACGTTGGTTCCCGGCTCATTGTACCACACATGCCTCTGCATTCTGTGCACCCCGGAAATGCATTAAGCTTCGTCTTTCTTAATACTAGTAATAGTCAATGTTTTTTTTTCTCCTGGGGGGAGAACGCTCCTTCCTTGCGGGTGGAGGGGTTGTGTGTGGGAGTGTGTTTTTGTTTAAGGGTAGGAGTCATAAATGATCGTAGATAGCAGATAGATTTCTAGGATATGATGTGAAAGGGGAAGAGTCGGGGTATGGGTGGGTGGGGGAAAATTGGGGAGGTGAACTTTGAGGTTGAGGAAGTGCAGTTGGAGGAGTGGGAAGAGTGAGACTAAAGCTAGGATTCCTTACACGCGGTATGCGGCATGCGAATGCGAATGTGGCATTTGGCATGCGAACGGGTTGGGTCCTTTCACCCACACCCACACCCACATCCACACCCACACCCACACCCACACCCACACCCACACCCACACATAGTGTTTTTCTCTACCACTGTTTTCTATGGCAAACGCAGCAGCATTCGCATTCGCATGCCGCACCAATGGCTACATGGACTGATTCAGTTGCTGCTTTTCGGACGCATGGAATCAACCCCATTGACTTAGATGCTTTTTGATTTTTTGCCGCATTCGCATGCACATGCCGCATACCGCGTGTAAGGAATGTAGCCTTAAGAGGAGATGGTATGGGTAGGAGAAGGACGGGGGAGGGGTAGACACGGAGGATATGAAAGTGGAGTTGGTGGAGCGGAAGGAATGAGTCTGAGAGTAAGAGGAAATTGGAGATAGAGGGAGGTGGGAGGGAGAGAGGGGAGGACGTGGGAGGAGGATAGTGGGAGTGGGGAAGGGTGGGAAGGGAGGGGAGGAGGGGAAGAGGGAGGAGGCGAAAGTAGGGAGGTGGGAGGGGATGGGGGGTCAGAAAGGAGAGGTGGGGGAGAATGAGAAGATGATGATGGAAGGGGAGGATGGGAAAGGCAGGACAAGAAAAGGAGGAGGGAGGGAGGAGGAAGGGGGAGGGGGAGGAGGAGGGAGGAGGAGGGGGGGAGGTAGGGGAGGAGGAAGAGGAGGAGGAGGAAGGAGGAGGAGGAAAGAGGAGGAGGAAAGAGGAGGAAAGAGGAGGAGGAAGGAGGAGGAGGAAGACGAGGAGGAAGGAGGAAGAGGAAGGAGGAGGAAGGAAGGAGGAGGAGGAAGGAAGGAGGAGGAGGAAGAGGAGGAAGGAGGAGGAAGGAAGGAGGTGGAGGAAGGAAGAAGGAGGAAGGAGGAAGGAGGAGGAAGGAGGAGGAAAGGGGAGCAGGAGGAGGAAAGAGGAGGAAGGAAGGAGGAGGAGGAAGGAGGAGGAAGGAAGGAGGAGGACGGAAGGAGGAGGAAGGAGGAGGGGGAAGGAGGAGTATGGAGAAGGAAGGAGGAGGGAGGAGGAGGAGGAAGGAGGAGGAAGGAGGAGGAGGAGGAATGTGGAGGAGGAGGAAGGTGGAGGAGGAAGGAGGAGGAATGAAGGAAGAGAAGAGGTGAGAAGGAGTGGGAGGGCACGGGTGGGAGGGGGAGGAGGGAAAAGAAAGAGAAGAATGTGAGATTAGCAGACAGGTAAAGAACTGCAAGAAGGGGAATGTGGGCAGCATGAGGAGGTTAATGCGGTTGCAAGAGGAGTTGACAGGTGGATAGAGAAGTAAAACAGAAAGAAGCGGTGAGGAATTTAGGGAAGAAGGAAGTAGAAAGGGAAGAAGGAGGTAAGGTGGAAGACGAACATGAAGAGGGGAAGGAGAGAATGAGAGCGAAAAGTGAAGGAATGGAGGAGATGGAAAATGGTAGGGGGTAGGAGAGAAAAGAAGTGAAGGAAAGAGAAGAGGGAGAAGAGAAGCGAAGAGAAGAGAAGAGAAGAGAGCACCAGAAGGTCGCGGACGAGAACGAATGGATGGGATAGGAATAGGTTGATTATGAAAGGGAACCAAGAGAAGGAAGAGAAAGAACATGAAGAGGTGAATAAAAACATGAGGATGATGGGGAAGAGGAGGAAGAGGAAGAAAAGAATGTAAGCATATAAGAATCGCAGGAGAGACGAGGCAAGGGGTTGAGTAAGGTAGTACCTAGTTTCTCGATGTGTGTGAGTTATGCTGTCGCCATCACTGATTTTTTTTTTCTCCACACATTTTGGCATGCCTGGGTTTTTTTTTTCGTGGGGGGGGGTTTTTTTTTTGCCGCCAGGAGGCAATGGTTATCCGAGTTAGGTGACTCTTGTAGGACATGCTGCGTTCCTGACACACTCACACGTGTAGGGCAGGTGGAAGTTTGAGATGCCCTTTGTGCCAATTCTCCTACAGTTTTTTTTGTTTTCTTATTTGGGTTGTTTGTTGTTCTTGTTCTTTTCGTTGTTTTAAATCATACTGCTTTGCGATTCTAAACAGCTCAATTTCTTTTGTATCCATGCTCTTCTTCTACCTTTTCTTGCCAATTACTGAATATAATGCATATAATAAATGTACTTCAAAGAATGCAGGAGGATATATCACCTGTTCACATTTATGCAAGCTTGAGCTGGATTGTTCTGGATGCTACATCCTTTCTTTCTATTGTTAGTCATTAAAATAGCATCGCACCAAAGACCCTACAATACTAAGATGGCTCACTCCCTATCTCTCCCGAGGTAATGTAAATTTTGCAGTGCTACCTTGTGGTGGGTTTGATCAGCCCGGCTGCTGGTTGGTGTTTCACATGTAAGCACATACAATTATATTATGCATGAGATAGGTAAGTATGAATGCACATCAATATGAAATTGCTATGAACAAATACACATCATCATCAGCATCATCATCATCATCACCATCATCACACATCTTTCACATTCATATATACATTTATACATATAATATAGCAACTGTTTAACTAAGAGAACAGCCAGCGCACCAAGTGGTGGGGTTGATCATTTTGATTACACAGTACAGGCTGAGTGAGCCGTCTTAGTATTATAGGGTCTTTGATTACACTGACAATACAATCTGTATAGAACGGAGAAGTTATTTTATTACAAATGAATTTGAAAATTCTCAAAGTAGCAAAATAGTTATCCTTTTTATATACATTAATAATATCTATGTACAGTTTGCCTCTTTGTACTAATGTGTTATTGTTCAATAACCAAGCAAGATGGCTAAATGAATTGAGCACCCACTCACTACCTGTTTGGCAGATCGTGGTAATTTGAACTCCAGCCGAGTCAAATCAGGACGTAATCGATTAACACGACCCTAGTCACTCGCATCACCCGAGTCGTCAGAATTTCAAATCGAACACCGCGAGTGGAGTCGAGAAATACACGTGCCGTGTGCGAAACTACCCGACCCCAGTAAACCACCTCTTGGCTGGGGTTTGCTAGGATAACAGCTACCAGTACAACTCCTCCGTGTTGTTTTAATGATTTTTTTTAATAACCCAGATTGTCAGCTTCAACAATCATAAAATACTTTAAATCCTATTTTGCTCTACATATATCAGTTATTGATCAAAAATATTAAGTTTTAGATTAAGCCACCATTTTGTCCACCCCGAGCGTATTCGTTTATTTAACCCAAGTCTGTAGGATGTGCGCATGCACCATAAAGTGGCTTGGGTGACCGGAGTTGATTAATCGATTATGCCCTCAGTGACTTAGAAATGTATACCTGTCACTAGCTAGACAGGTGCTTAGTATAACAAGGATATGGCAAGGAGCAGTGGAATGAGGAGAACCAGTCGTCAGTGATTGAAATTCCCCATGCTTAATCAACGAATGTAATAGATAACTAAACTAAAACAATAAAATAATAGTTTCTTTGTTTGCAGTGGCTTAATTTTACCATTCGGTCAGACAATCTTTCAGCCCTCTGAACCACGTGTATCTGTGTAATCTACTCAAGGATTCTACTATACAAATAGGAGAATCTTTGCTATAAGTAACTGTATATAAGCTCATCTAGCTGGACTAAACAGACAAAGATAATGCATGTGCATTTACATCGCGATAGGGTTAGGTAAGGGGAGGGGGTCTGGGGATTGGTTTGGCTGTTTTTTTGGAGTTTTACGTCCTGGCAACATCTAAAGTCATATCAGAACAGGTACCTACTTGTGACAGTGCACTCTCATGGCGACTTTATAGTGCTGTCCCACTGGGAGACGAGCCCACCAGCACCATGACCTGATATCCCATTCAGTCACATTATCCTGGAAGTGAGCCAACCGGTCCTTGCCTTACCCTAATAATGTCGAGTGCCTGGCTAGGAAGTGACAAGTATGAATTTTTAAGTCATTGGTTTTACTCGACCAGGGTTCGAACAATCCGAAACCTCCATCTACCAAAATGGGAGATGGACGCTCAACTCATTCGGCCTTCCGGCTGTTTGGGTCCGCAGAGGCGGGGCGGGGGGGGGGGGGGGGGGGGGGGGGGGGGGGGGTAACTGTACACTTAGTTAACTCATGTCACGCTCCAGTGCTCTCATGTCACGCTCCAGTGCTCTCAGGTTGCGCCATATGGCTCTCAGGTTGCGCCATATGGCTCTCAGGTTGCGCCATATGGCTCTTAGTGACGCCATCCATGTGGTCCACTTCATGAGGATATAATCAACTCATGCCTGCTGTCGCCTTTGTCTGTGGAATGTGTTAGTAGAGAGTGCGCATGCGCGTGGCTCTTGGGCGACGCCAGGACTCCATTGTCAGCGATGGGTTATTTGTTGTTTGCTAAAATGTTTATTCCGTAAAATAATATTGTCTTTTTTCTGTGCCGAGATACTTAGTATGTCCTTTTGTGCAGCAACAAATGCTTAAAGATACATAGTCTGATTTTTAAAAGGAGCAAATTTCGAGTCTACATATCCAACTTAGATATTCGTGCGTTAATTCAGCATTTGTCACCACATAGAAGGGAATCTGGAGTCAATTTAATAGAACCTGTTACTGCAGTCCTATGGTGTCAGAGCTTTAGTGCGCTTGCCGAAAATAATCTTGCATCTCAAAAGTTAGCTATTTAGAATAAAAGTTACTTCAAACTAAAAGTAAGGGAGATTATAACGATTAATTTGTTGGTGGGTGGGTACATATTTTGTTCATCTGAATACATATTTTGACAGCGCTGAGGCACTGGTCTTCCAGCCAATTTATTATTTTTATCTCAGAAAAAACCCTCAAAACCATCGGACTGTGCAACTTTAATGAGTGCAACAATATCTAAGTTGGATATGTATGATCAAATAATGATCACCAGTATCTAAGTTGGATATGTATGATCAAATAATGATCACCAGTATCTAAGTTGGATAGCTAGGATCAAATAATGATCACCAGTATCTAAGTTGGATAGCTAGGATCAAATCATGATCACCAGTATCTAAGTTGGATATGTACGACCAAATCATGATCACCAGTAGCTAAGTTGGATATGTATGATCAAATCATGATCACCAGTATCTAAGTTGGATATGTACGATCAAATCATGATCACCAGTATCTAAGTTGGATATGTACGATCAAATCATGATCACCAGTATCTAAGTTGGATATGTATGATCAAATAATGATCACCAGTATCTAAGTTGGATATGTATGATCAAATCATGATCACCAGTATCTAAGTTGGATATGTATGATCAAATCATGATCACCAGTATCTAAGTTGGATATGTATGATCAAATAATGATCACCAGTATCTAAGTTGGATAGCTAGGATCAAATCATGATCACCAGTATCTAAGTTGGATATGTACGATCAAATCATGATCACCAGTATCTAAGTTGGATATGTATGATCAAATAATGATCACCAGTATCTAAGTTGGATATGTATGATCAAATCATGATCACCAGTATCTAAGTTGGATACGTACGATCAAATCATGATCACCAATATCTAAGTTGGATATGTACGATCAAATCATGATCACCAGTATCTAAGTTGGATATGTATGATCAAATCATGATCCCCAGTATCTAAGTTGGATATGTATGATCAAATCATGATCACCAGTATCTAAGTTGGATAGCTAGGATCAAATCATGATCACCAGTATCTAAGTTGGATATGTACGATCAAATCATGATCACCAGTATCTAAGTTGGATATGTACGATCAAATAATGATCACCAGTATCTAAGTTGGATAGCTAGGATCAAATCATGATCACCAGTATCTAAGTTGGATAGCTAGGATCAAATCATGATCACCAGTATCTAAGTTGGATATGTACGATCAAATCATGATCACCAGTATCTAAGTTGGATATGTATGATCAAATAATGATCACCAGTATCTAAGTTGGATATGTATGATCAAATCATGATCACCAGTATCTAAGTTGGATACGTACGATCAAATCATGATCACCAGTATCTAAGTTGGATATGTATGATCAAATCATGATCACCAGTATCTAAGTTGGATATGTACGATCAAATCATGATCACCAGTATCTAAGTTGGATATGTATGATCAAATAATGATCACCAGTATCTAAGTTGGATATGTATGATCAAATCATGATCACCAGTATCTAAGTTGGATACGTACGATCAAATCATGATCACCAGTATCTAAGTTGGATATGTATGATCAAATCATGATCACCAGTATCTAAGTTGGATATGTACGATCAAATCATGACCACCAGTATCTAAGTTGGATATGTACGACCAAATCATGATCACCAGCAGCTAAGTTGGATATGTATGATCAAATCATGATCACCAGTATCTAAGTTGGATATGTACGATCAAATCATGACCGCCAGTATCTAAGTTGGATATGTACGATCAAATCATGATCACCAGTATCTAAGTTGGATATGTATGATCAAATAATGATCACCAGTATCTAAGTTGGATATGTACAATCAAATCATGATCACCAATATCTAAGTTGGATATGTACAATCAAATCATGATCACCAATATCTAAGTTGGATATGTATGATCAAATCATGATCACCAGTATCTAAGTTGGATATGTACGATCAAATCATGACCACCATTATCTAAGTTGGATATGAACGATCAAATCATGATCCCCAGTATCTAAGTTGGATATGTATGATCAAATCATGATCACCAGTATCTAAGTTGGATATGTACGATCAAATCATGACCGCCAGTATCTAAGTTGGATATGTACGATCAAATCATGATCACCAATATCTAAGTTGGATATGTATGATCAAATCATGATCACCAGTATCTAAGTTGGATATGTACAATCAAATCCTAATCACCAGTATCTAAGTTGGAGATGTACGATCAAATCTATAGAGAAGTGGTTAGTTTTGACACGTTAATGTATTCATCGGACTGTGCAGCTTTAAGCTGAAGACCATGGGGGAGAGGACACACCCTGGCTGACCTACCCTTCAGGTTGTGTATTTATCCTAAAGAAAACCATGTTTTAACACGAGGAATCTACGCTGCAGTATCTGCGCCTGTCACCTGGTGCTTGGACTTTGTGGTGGTGGCAGGGAGCGAGCATTCATTGTTAGTATGTGGTGAAGACAGCCAGAACAGCTCCCTCCGCCTTGTTTTACTTAGGGTGCTCAAAAAAAGGCTGGCAGGACATTTGACGCGCCTCCTTTTAACACAGATTGATTCATTCACTGGATAAACCTTGAACAGATCGAAGAGGGTGAATGTCATTCTTCTACGTTCTTTTTTCTCATAAAATTGAAGAATTACAGACAATTGGTCTTTGCCCATTCTGCTTTTACTTGTCCTATACTTAGTAATTACTATCAATATTATCATTCCTATCATTATTATCATTATTATCATTATTATCATTATTGTATTTTTATCATTTTTATCGTTGTTATTATTATCTTTAAAATTATTATTATCGTTGGTATTATTATCATTATTGTCGTTATTATCATTAGTATCAATAGTATCATTAGTATCATTATCATTATTATCATTATTATTATTATCATTATTTCAGTGTTATCATTATTACCATTATTACCTTTTTTATCATTGTTATGATCATTATTATCATATTTATATGGTTTTCATTATCCTTCTTATCATAGTGAACATGGTACTTATGATAATTATGATAATCCTGGTCATCATGGTAATTATGATTATCATAATTGTTGTAAGGATTGTGATGGCTACGATAACCATAAGACTTATGATAATCACAATAAACATGATAGTCATGATAATCATAGCCATGACAAATATTCTTTTTTTATTTTCGCAATATCCCAACAGCAATATCTTCACAGCAACGCAAAGCGCCCCCTGGTGAGGAGGGAGGGGGGGGGGGAGGGGGTGGAGGTATGAAGGGAGGGAGAGGGGGTGGGGGACTCAGGAGGAGGTAATGTGTCATGCGCACACCCTCCCATCGCTTCTGCTCACTGAGTCGCGCTCACACACAGCCCCTCCCTCCACCTTGCGGCCGAGCGGCGAACTACTCACTGGAGGTCTGTAACACATGTGGGTTGCTACCCACACCGGGGACATCAGCTGGGCGACTTGAGAGTGGCCAGATCCCCGCCCTGGGTGACTCTAGCGACACTCTCTCTCTCTCTCTTCTCTCTGACTCTCTCCCAGTACAGGAGACAGGCTGAGAGGGGGAGGCTGGGGTGAGAGGGTACTGGAGGAGTATGAAGTCCCATGGAGGCCGGCTGAGGAGAGGACTGGAATACTGCGCCAGGAGGCTGCGCATCAGAGACAAACCCAAGGTGGGCAGCCTCATTGTGGGCCTGGGTTTTATTTACTTATTGGAGCTTTGTGTCTTATTGTTGCAGTGTGTTGTTAGGCAGATGTCTTATTCATCAGAATTACATGTTTCTTGTGAGGTATTGGTCTTTCTGCTGGCTGACTTTGTGTTGAATACAGAGTGACCTCGCCGAGATCCAATATATAAGTACGCTTCAACTTGGTTTATTGAACCAATCTGCTCTCCGCAGCGTCCACAGTCATCTGACCCGCCCTCTCACTCGCTAGGTCCCACATCAACTCTATAGGTGGGTGGGGGGGTGAGCTAGCCACATGCAGTAGAGGGCAGGCCAGTCGGGGTCTGCCCGGTGGCTAGCCTGGCGCCACCTAGTGCAGTTCAGTGTAACTGCGTAGGTGTGCGGCATAGTCTCCGCCGCTACCGTGTGGTTGTAGGGCTCATGTACAGACTACTACATGTTTTATTCTACAAGTGTTTATTCTGTAAGTGTTTTATTCTGTAAGTGGTTTATTATATAAGTGTTTTATTCAACAAGTGTTTTGTTCTACAAGTGTTTTGTTCTACAAGTGTTTTATTCTGTAAGTGTTTTATTCTATAAGTGTTTTATTCTATAAGTGTTTTATTCTATAAGTGTTTTATTATATGAGTGTTTTATTCTATCAGTGTTTTATTCTACAAGTGTTTTGTTCTACAAGTGTTTTATTCTAAAAAAGTGTTTTATTCTAAAAGTGCTTCACTATACAAGTGTTTTGCTTTACAAGGGTTTTATGCAACTTATAAAGCTTACTGCATTGGTCGACATGCCTAATTCCTCATTTACCGTAAAATAACGATATAATTATATATATATATGTGCTGTATAATTTATTATGCGAATATAAATAACATATAGATCACTACTAATGCCATGTTGAAAGCTCATTACCACCAGCGGAGTATTCACTGCGAACTGTCCCGCAGTTAGTCCGACGGTGGCGCCACCTGCAGTGGCTTTCGCCACTCCTCACTACTGTACTATCTTTTTGTGTGTGTGTTTTTTAATCGAGTGTATGCACTCATTAGTATTGAATCTTGCGAGTGAGGAATTGACCCACTTTAGCTGGGCTTGTTTTGGTTAAGGTCAAACTAGGTTATCTGTTGCTGTTGGACCAGTCGCTCCGCGGAGAGTTCGGGAAGTACGGCAGACATGTACAGACTAAAGCTAAGATTCCTTATACACGGTATGCGGCATGCGAATGTCGTATATGTGGCGTAGATATATGCCAACCCCCAACATTTGTTGGGGTTTTTCCTCCAAATTTGTGAAGGAACAGTATTGGTTTCTATGGCAAATGCAGCAGCATTCGCATTCGCATGCCGCACCGATGGCTACAGGGACCGATTCAGTTGCCGCATTCGCATTCGCATTCGCATTCGGAGGCATGGAAGCACCCCTATTCACTTAGATCCTTTTCCATTTTTTGCCGCATTCGCATTCGCATTCGCATTCGCATTCGCATGCCACATACGTGTGTAAGGAATGCTAGCTTTAAGCTGCACTGTCCGCTGAAAGTGTCCTGGGTGGTGGGTGATAAAGATGTCAAATAGTGCGCCTAAAGCGGGAATCGAACCCACATCTCTTGCATTCTGGGCCAATGTGCTAACCATTACACCACCTAGACTCCCTGGTGTCACCACCCTCTTATCAACGCCCACCTGTCTATGTGGCGTCTTGCTTGAGAAGTCAGTGCAGTCTACTACTACACCCGTCCCCCTGGAATTGTAAGTCCGTTTTTTTTAAATGGTCATTTAATGCTTACTAGTACATACATACAGGGAATGCGCTTACACATACATAGACAGGGTAGGTTCAACAACCATGCAACATGTAGCTGGTACAGGATCCTGGTCATGGACCCAATGTCATGGGAGATTATGAAAATGGGAAATATTGCACCTAGAGCAGGAATCGAACCCCCATATCTTGCATTCCGGACCAGTGTGCTAACCATTACACCACTTAGGCTCCCTAATGTAACTATCCTATCCATGCCCACCTGTCTATGTGGCTCCTTGCCTGAGAGATCAGTGCAGACTACTACAAAAGTATCAAATTGTCGAAATTAAACACTTACCGAGGTTTTATCATACAGATCCAACTTAGAAACAGGTGCACTTGATGAGCATGTATTGCTGTATAGAAGGGAATGCTGAGTCAATTTAATAGAGCCCTGTTCCTGCTGAAGCTTATATTGTCCGAATCAAATTTTGACGCGCACACCAACATTAATTTGTGATGTTTCCATTTCAAATTTCTGCAAAGTTGCCCATTTCAAATATGTCACTTCAAACTCAGGTAAAGTAGCTTACAACGATTATTCTAATACACGTATCTCTTCTTTTTTTTTAATGGTAGAAACTGAAAATGATCATACTATGCAACTTTAAAGTTACATAGTTCGATGATTATATATTTCTATAATTTTCTGTGATAAATAGAGTATGTTGAATGTTACAATCTACTCTAATTTAATTTGAAGTAACTATGATTTTAAATGACTCAATTCGGAGATATCTGAAGTGTAAACATAATGAATTTATTTAGGCGTGCTTGTCAAAATTCTGATTCCGTAGGCTTCAACAGTAACATGTTCTATTAAATTGGGTCAGTATTCCCTTCTATGCGACAATACATGCTTAGTAACTGCATCGGTTTTTAAGTTAGACAAGTAGTTTTAAATCTAGATCAATGTTTTTCTTTAGGAAATTGGATCCTTTTATCGGACTGTGCAACTTTAAATAATCTAATCGTATAAACACAGAGGCCAGTGGTCGGGAACAACTGCCCTGCCCCTGTTTCAGTGTTCGGGGCCTGCGCATTGTTACACCTCCTCTGGAAACCATGGTGACAGGACGTGTATGAGCAGGTTGGTACCGCTTTGATTCCACTACAGCGACACACAGAGCTGGTGCCTCCTGTGTACAGTGTGTATAACGGTGGTGAGTGACGGAGGAGCAGGTTGATACTGCTTTGATTCCACTACAGCGACACACAGAGCTGGTGCCTCCTGTGTACAATGTGTATAACGGTGGTGAGTGACGGGGGAGCAGGATGCTATCGCTTTGATTCCACTACAGCGACACACAGAGCTGGTGCCTCCTGTGTACAGCATGTATAACGGTGGTGAGTGACGGAGGAGCAGGTTGGTACCACTTTGATTCCGCTACAGCGACACCCAGAGCTGGTGCCTTCTGTGTACAGTGTGTATAACAGTGGTGAGTGACATAGGAGCAGGTTGGTACCGCTTTGATTCTGCTACAGTGACACCCAGAGCTGGTGCCTCCTGTGTACAGTGTGTATAACGATGGTGAGTGATGGAGGAGCAGGTTAGTACCTCTTTGATTCCGCTACAGTGACTCTGGTGCCTTCTGTGTACAGTGTGTATAACGGTGGTGAGTGACGGAGGAGCAGGTTGGTACCGCTTTGATTCCGCTACAGCGACACACGGAGCTGGTGCCTCCTGTGTACAGTGTGTATAACGATGGTGAGTGACGGAGGAGCATGTTGGTACCGCTTTGATTCCGCTACAGCGACACCCAGAGCTGGTGCCTTCTATGTACAGTGTATATAACGGTGGTGAGTGACGGAGGAGCAGGTTGGTACAGCTTTGATTCCGCTACAGCAACGCACAGAGCTGGTGCCTCCTGTGTACAGTGTGTATAACGGTGGTGAGTGACGGAGGAGCAGGTTGGTACAGCTTTGATTCCGCTACAGCAACACACAGAACTGGTGCCTTCTGTGTACAGTGTGTATAACGGCGGTGAGTGACGGAGGAGCAGGTTGGTACCGCTTTGCTTCCGCTACAGCAACACACAGAGCTGGTGCCTTCTGTGTACAGTTTGTATAACGGCGGTGAGTGACGGCGGAGCAGGTTGCTACCACTTTGATTCCGCTACAGCGACACACAGAGCTGGTGCCTTCTGTGTACAGTGTGTATAACGGTGGTGAGTGACGGAGGAGCAGGTTGGTACCGCTTTGATTCCGCTACAGTGACAAACAGAGCTGGTGCCTTCTATGTACAGTGTATATAACGGTGCCTCCTGTGTACATTCTGTATAACAGTGGTGAGTGATGGAGGAGCAGCTTGGTACCACTCCTCCCACAGAGGAGCAGATTGGTACCGCTTTGATTCCGCTACAGCGACACACAGAGCTGGTGCCTCCTGTGTACAGTGTGTATAACGGTGGTGAGTGACGGAGGAGCAGGTTGGTACCGCTTTGATTCCGCTACAGCGACACACAGAGCTGGTGCCTTCTGTGTACAGTGTGTATAATGGCAGTCAGTGACGGAGGAGCAGGTTGGTACCACTTTGATTCCGCTACAGCGACACACAGAGCTGGTGACTTCTGTGTACAGTGTGTATAATGGTGGTGAGTGATGGAGGAGCAGGTTGGTACCGCTTTGATTCCGCTACAGCGACACACAGAGCTGGTGCCTCATGTGTACAGTGTGTATAACAGTGGTGAGTGACGGAGGAGCAGGTTGGTACCGCTTTGATTCCGCTACAGTGACACCCAGAGCTGGTGCCTTCTGTGTACAGTGTGTATAACGGTGGTGAGTGACGGAGGAGCAGGTTGGTACCGCTTTGATTCCGCCACAGCGACACACAGAGCTGGTGCCTCCTGTGTACAGTGTGTATGACGGTGCTGAGTGACAGAGGAGCAGGTTGGTACCACTTTCATTCTGCTACAGTGACACACAGAGCTGGTGCCTCCTGTGTACAGTGTGTATAATGGTGGTTAGTGACAGAGGAGCAGGTTGGTGCCGCTTTGATTCTGCTACAGCGACACACAGAGCTGGTGCCTTCTGTGTACAGTGTGTATAACAGTGGTGAGTGACAGAGGAGCAGGTTGGTGCCGCTTTGATTCTGCTACAGCGACACACAGAGCTGGTGCCTTCTGTGTACAGTGTGTATAATGGTGGTGAATGACGGAGGAGCAGGTTGGTACCGCTTTGATTCCGCTACAGCAACACACAGAGCTGGTGCCTTATAACGGTGGTGAGTGACGGAGGATATATATATATGCAGTATAGACGCCTGCATATATTCACTGTATATATATATATGTATATATATATATATATATACACAGTGAAATCTCTCTGACTGACCACCTCCACAGATCGACCATTCCCCTTTATTGATCACTTTATTTGGGTCCCAAACGATCACACCCATACAATACAATCGTCTGATTGTAACGATAAAAAAACTCCCTAAACCGACCACCTACCTAAATGGACCATTTAAAGTTGGTCCCATGGTCGATTGATTTAGAGAGGTTTTACCGTGTGTATATATATATATAATACATATATAATACATATATAATACATATATATATGTATTATATATAATGTGTTATGCGAGTTTAAAGGCATGGGAGGGAATTTACTTGTTTATATATTGTACCAATTATTATTATATATTATTTATATGGCGCTATACATAATACATATAGTCCCAATGATGGGTAGAGGCGAAAGAATCAGTTTCCACTCAGAGGTGACACCACCATGTGTACTAATGAACTAGAGTATCCTTATACTTATGATCATCATCGTCATGCTGTCAGTCACGATGCAACAAAGACTGCTTTCATTACTTGACTGCCGCTCTCCATTTAGCTCTCTGCTGTGAGAGTTGCGTCCCTGAGTCGGTCTTAATGTCTCTCAGCTTCAGGTTTACATTTCATGAAAGCTGCCTGCAAAAGTGTTGAAGTGCTGCTGGCTTTTGCAAGTTACCAGCGGCACTCTCTCAGGGAGCAAATAGAGGTTTCACACCGGGAAGAAAACATGTCCAGACAGGCGCAAAACTATTTGTCCCTGCAGTGGCTGGTTGGGAGATGTTGGGAGTTCCATACATTAACCACTCTTGATGCTGCCACAGTGACATGGTTTTCTGTTCAGGGTTTGCTCCCTTAGCCTTCGGTTCTATCAAGAACCTGTACCACAAGGCAGTGGTTTACAACTCTGCAGGGCAGGGGCATCAAGTTTGTTTGTTTGTTGTTGTTTTACATCCTAGCAACATCTAAGATCATATCAGGACGGGTACCGACTTGTGACAGTGCTGTCCCACTGGGAAACTTTATAGTGCTGTCCCACTGGGAAACCAGGCCGCCATCACCATGACCTGGTATCCCACTCAGTCACATTATCCTGACACTGAGCACACCAGTCCTTGCCCTATCCTAATAATGCCGAGCGCCTGGCTAGGAAGCGACAAGTATCAATTTTAAAGTCATTGGTTTGACTCGACCGGGACTCGAACCCACGACCCCACGATCTACCAGCACGGGAGACGGACGCTCTAACTCATTCGGCCATCCCGTCTGGTTCGCAGGGGCGTCAAGCTCCATGAGGTATTGCAATGCCCACATAGCATTAAACTTTATACTTATAGTAACTAGTAATCTAACTAACACTGAGACATTGTGTTGAATAGTAACTTGTTTATATTTACATAATGCATTACTTAACACATATGAACAGATACATCATTCAAACAAAAATATTGTATTTGTAGCTTTATCCGATGCACTCGCTCAAACAGCCCATAGGTGAAGGGTACTTGGCGTGACATTGTAGCTAGTTGGTAGTTCGGCAGGTGCCCGCTAGGCGGCGGCTGATCGGCCATGTCTGCCGACTGGGAACCCAACTCTTCTGTGTAGTGCTGGGGTATGCGCGTGTGTTGGGGGCGGGGCGGGGGGGGGGGACTTGGTAACATGTTTATAGATTGGACCCAAGTACCTGTGCCAGGCCTTCTGAATTTAATGGCATTTCCTCTTTTCTTTTCTTAAATGTTCTTTTTTTTAAACTATTTTCTAAATCGTGTCTCATTGGTGGCGGACGAGGAGGATGATGCTATAAAAATATAACACTAAAACCAGCCAGGACCGTCATATAAACCTGAAGTACTCCCCTTTCCCCGGTACAGCTGTGTCTAAGAAGTACTTTATTTCTTTTTGCTGGTTGCATAGGGGAATGGGATTTTTAAAAGAAAATGTCCATGACTTTAGTGAATTTAGAGAAGATGTAATTTCCATAGCAGCAGAAAATCGTGTGACTGATTAACGGAATTTGTCAACTTCAATGCGTGTTTGAGTGGGTTTTTGGGGGGAAGTGGGGGTGGAGGTGGGGGGGGGGGTTAAGAGTGTATGGTCAAATTTCCAACTAACTTATCTAGTACAAAAGTTAGACTGGTTCTGAGTCAATGACAGGGAACAAAGGAAGGGTGCCTGCCACTAAGCTTCAGTGCAGCAGCACAGAGTACACCAGGCAGGATGGACCTAGAGTGTCCGTCCTGATATGACCTTAGATGTTGCCAGGACGTAAAATTCCAACAACCAACCAACCCACCCACATCGTGCGACAATATGTGTGCACCCCTGCCTCTGTATATATGTCTCACGATCCCGCTCTCACCCTCTCATTGTGTCTCTCTTTCTCTCTCTCGCTCTCTCTCTCTCTCGATAAATATTCCAGATATGACAGCTTGACGGTGACAAATCACTAAATGGTTGGTTGGTTGTTGGAGTTTTACGTCCTGGCAACATCTAAGGTCATATCAGGATGGGACAATTCACTAAATCACGTTGTGAGCGCCTTCGGGGTGTTTGGCTTCGTTGTCTGTTTTGTTGGGGTTTTTTTGGGTTGGTTTTTTAAAAGTTGCATAGTCCGATGGGTTTTGAGTTTCTGTCATTTTCTGAGATAAACATATTAGGTTGATCGTTATAATCTACCCTACTTTCATTTGAAGTAACGTTTATTTTGAATAGCTAACTTTTGAGATATTTGAAGTGCAAACAAGCAAAATTAGTTTTGGTAAGCTTGCCAAAACTCTGACACCGTAGGTTTCTGCAGTAATAGGTTTTATTAAATTGCCTCAGTATTCCCTTCTATGTGGTGACCAATGTTTAACAAGTGCACCAGTATTTAAGTTAGATATGTTGAATCAAATTGAGATACTTGTTTTGGTTTTGAAAATTTGGTGCTTCATCGGACTATGCAGCTTTAAGCAGTCAATGGCTGGCTGATCTGGACGTACCTGCGGTCTGACGAGTCACGTGTGTACCACGTGATCACTCCCAGCGTCACGACGCCAGCAGTCTCGCCGTATCCGTTGACACGTGACCGCAACATAGTGAGACTGACAGCGTGATGAACTGCGCTGTTGTTGGGTTGTTGTTGTTGGTGTTGTTGTTGCTGTTGCTGATGTTGTCATAGCCAGGCGTGATGGCGGAATGAATTGAGCGTCCTTCTTCTGTTCTGGTAGGTTGTGGGATTCGAAACCGAACCCTGGTCAAATCAAACCAATCAATGACCTAAAATTTATATTTGTTGCTATCTAGCCAGACACTCGGCATTATTAGGATAGGGAAAGGACTGGTTGGCTCAGTGTCAGGATAATGTGACTAAGTGGGATGTCATGTCATGGTGATGGACTATGAAGTCGCCATGAGTGTGCACTGTCACAAGTTGGTACCCGTCCTCATGTGACCTTAGATGTTGCCACGATGTAAAACTCCAACAACCAACCAATCAAACCGATGACTTAAAAATGTGTACTTGTTGCTACCTAGCCTGGCGCTCGGCATTGCTATGATAGGGCAAGGAGCAGTGGAATGAAAAAGACCAGTCGTCCGCCTTTAAAATATCCCCTTCTTAATCAATGTACACGAGTCAGTGTCACGAAAATGGGCCAATTGGTGGTCAATTGAAGATGTCGGCGCCGCAATTCTTAAAAGTGTAGTGCATTTCTTTGTTTCATATTAAATTATCCTAGAAACAAATAAGGTTCTTGTATTTTCTCCACCTTTACATTCAGGATAAATTTAAGGACTTTCCAACACCTCTGTCAATGCTAAACTATAATTATACTGATCACGCCGACATCCAATGATCGACGCCGACAACTTGAACAGATGTCGGCGTCGCAATTCTTAAAGTGTAGTGCATTTCTTTGTTTTATATTAAATTATCCTAGAAACAAATAAGGTTGTTGTATTTTCTCGACCTTTACATTCAGAATAAATTTAAGGACTTTCCAACACCTCTGTCAATACTAAATTATAATTATACCGATCGACGCCGACATCCATGTTCGACGCTGACAACTTTCCCCAATTGGCCTCTTTTCGTGATCCTGACTCACACACACAAAACGATACTCGCCCATTTGTTTCCAACTTCGCTCTTTGCGACTTAGTGCACATCATGTAATGCATTAGGCCCTGCGCCAACAATTTTACACTGCAAACAGCATGCATGACCTTTTTACTAAAGTAAAACAAGAGAACATTTTAGGCTTTTTGAGGGCAGCTGGTTTGTACCACCTCATATAGCTTTTTAAACTAATTTCATCAGTGAATAATACTATCATCTAGAATTGTATTTAGCTTGACCAGAAACTATATGATTGTGAGTTTAAAAAATTCATGAGTGTCTAATGACCCAAAAATTGATTATATGCTTTTAGTTTTACATGTAAAAGCGATGGTTTGAACAAAAACAAACATTTCTCACCGTGAATATGGCCTATGCTGCTGACACGGCGTAAAGCAACCACCAATCAATCAATGTAATGCATTATTCTTTGCTCGATTAAAGTTGCAGTGGATGATAAAAGCATCAGATTATCAAAAGCAAGACACTAAAATTCATTTTGTATTTGTACACTTCAAATATCTCATAACTTAGTACTTTTAAATCAAATTTGACTACCAACTAAAGTAATGTAGATTATAACAATCAACCTAATATATTTATCTCAGTAAATGACAGAACCTCAAAAGCATCGAACTTAATGCTATCCTTGATTCACAAGGGCAACAACATACGGGTACATTTGCCCTCGGGCCTAAGCAGCTAGTTATAGATCATGTGTGTATTCGGAGCGGATATATCTTATTACGTTTACGTTACAGCGTAAACAAATAGGATTTCAGTTTAATCCCGCTGAGCATGACTCAGCAGTTTCGCGCGACATTTCCATAATTTTCATTTTGTCTCATTCTCTCTCTATATGTGTATATATGTGCGATGTATGACGCATTATATAAGTATAAATGCTAGGAAAACATATATACTTTGGAACTTCCTCCATCGGCGCATTGGGGGAGTGCCCCCCCCCCCCGCCCCCAGCTGTCGGGGAGTTGTATTCGGGTGCCCTCCCCCCTCCTCGCGCCACACACACACTGATTTTTTTTTTTTGTGTATCGGTTATTCTTTATATTGCCTCCATTGCTTCATGCTCGACCGGTGGCGCCGCCACCGGTCCTCCCCGTCCCTAATGACCGCGGGAAACCTCACTCACCCCGGAGGATTTTATTCTTGTCTTGTTTTTGTATTGCAGCTGCTCATTTATATATATATTTATATATATATATATATATTATATATATATATATATATATATATATATGTAGATCCAGGTGTATATCATATCTATATATTTATCAGCTGATAATTATATATTTACATTTGGATCTGCATTTTTGTATACATGCATGTATTTTCTTGATTTAATTTATATTTATATAAAATATTATTTTTATTTTTATATTATTAATATTTGTATCTATATTTATAATAGAGAGTGAGTTACAAATAACGAGTTTTATATAACCAGAACTGTCATATTTTATTGACCAGAAATTGTATTTATAATAGACGATCTATTGCAAACAATGCATTATCATGGGAACTGTGGTTGACATAATGGGCCTGTCGTGGGTTGCATTCATGATTAATTTATTCGGGGGCAAACAGTTCTATTCTTCCGAATAACACATTTGTCAGCGCCGAGGCACTGGAGTTTTCTGTTCGTAAACATTACCAATTATTTACACCATTCATTTTTATAATAAATAAACAAGAGAATAGGAATGAGGTGAGTGAAACACAGTGTATATTGGTGCTTTTTGATTGATGACAGTGCAGCGGAAGTGAAGCATGTGATGGACCGTCAGGTGTAACTGTAAGTACCCGCTTGTGGTTAGTTTCATTGGTTAGATTCTGATGTTCTTTTATGCTGGGAATATGCGGGGAAAATGCATATAAGTTGGGTAGCTGCTAGCAGTGCGTATGTACCAGTTTTAAGGCCGGTCACATACACGTTAGTGGACGTAGTTGAATGTAGTGGAGGCTAACGTAGTTGTACGTAGTTGAACGTGGTTGTACATGGTTGAACGTGGTTGAACGTAGTTGAACGGAGTTGAAAGTAGTTGAACATAGTTGAAAGTAGTCAAACATAGTTGAACGTAGTTGAACATCCCGGCATCCGTACTTCTCCGGTACATTCAACTATGTTCAACTACGTTCAACTACGTTCAACTACGTTCAACTACGTTCAACTACGCTAGCCCCCACTAAGTTCAACTACGTCCACGTGTATGTGACCAGGCCTTTAGTGTTAGGAAACAGGTAGGCATCGGGCAGTTGGATGCACATGGGAAGGGAGGAGCGGGAGAGAAAGAAAGAGAGAAAAATATAGAGAGAGAAAGAGAGTCCCAGCGTTGATAGAAGCGGGGGTGGAGAGAGATAGGGCCAGGTCCAGAGCAGGGCAACCGGGCGCGGTGACCGAATCGCTAGAGCACAGGCCTCGCGTGCGGAAGGTAGGGAGTTTGATTCCTGGTTGAGTCAAACCAATGACTTATAAAATTGATACTTGTCACTTCCTAGCCTGGTGATCGGCATTAATAGGATAAGGCAAGGACTGGTTGGCTCGGTGTCAAGATAATGTGACTGAGTGGGATATCGGGTCATGCTGCTGGCAGCCTGATTTCCCAGTGGGTCAGAACTATAAACTCACGACGAGTGTGCACTATCACAAGCTGGTACACATCCTGATATGACCTTAGATGTTGCCAGGATGTAAAACTCCAACAACCAACCAACCAACCCAGAGCAGGGAAAGGTGGTTCATGTCAATCGGTGAAGATTGTTCAGGGGTTGTTCAGTGAGGTCTATTCTGAGACCAGACTTAAATCCCACGTATGCTGGACTCTCTCTAACTCAGTGAGGGAGGACAGGAAGCACATTCCACATCTTACTTCCTATGTGGATAGGGGTTTGGTTAGACTGTGGTTGGCCATGGCACGCAGACATCCTCGGCCATTCCAGTGCGTACGTCAGTGTGGTCTATGTAGTATCAAAAACCCTATAATACTAAGACGGCTCACTCATCCTGTACTGTGTAATCAAAATGATCAAACCCACCACCACTTGGTGCGCTGGCTGTTCTCTTGGTTAAACAGATGCTATATTATATGTATAAATGTATATATGAATGTGAAAGATGTGTGATGATGGCGATGATGATGATGATGATGCTGATGATGATGTGTATTTGTTCATAGCAATTTTATATTGATGTGTATTCATACTTACCTATCTCATGCATAATATAATTGTATGTGTTTACATGTGAAACACCAACCAGCAGCCGGGCTGATCAAACCCACCACAAGGTGGCACTGCAAAATTTACATGGGAGAGATAGGGAGTGAGCCATCTTAGTATTATTGGGTCTTTGGTAGTATGGCTCTCTAACCTTCTTATGCAGAAGCAATAGTAGGTGGTTTTCTCTCCTAGTGTCGAGGTGGTACACCTTTGATCTTTCATGCAACTGTTGCGTGACCTGGACTTTACTTTTGTAGACCATCCTTCGGGTTCTATTTTGGATCTCTATAGTTTGTTCACTTGGGTCTTTTTTATAATGAGATAATTTAATCAATGAGGGCAGATTGTTTCATAGATAATAGGTTGTGTCCTCATTTCTGAAGTTGTGCAAGGTCAGACTTTATTTGTGACATCCTCGGGTTCTATTTGGATCTATAGTTGTCACTGGTCTTTTATTTAAAACGTAGTAATATTAATCATGTGGCGATGTGCTGTGGTAAGGGGTCCTCATTTTCCTGAAGCTTGTGCAAGTGCTCAGGACTTTACTTTTGTAGACCATCCTTCGGGTTCTATTGTGCATCCTCTGTAGTTTGTTCCCTCAGCCAAGGGAAAGCGGCACCGCTAGGTTATCGCCACCCGACAGTGTGTGCCACAAAGTAGCAAACTGGCACTCTCTACCCTCCACAGACCCTTACAGTCTCCATAGATTGCCAATCGTCTCAGTGCTGATTAAATGACACGCCACTGCCTGTGTTTAACCGGACACGATGGTCGAATCGGTAGAGCGCAGGCTTCCCATGCGGAAGGTCGGGAGTTAGAATCCCAACCGAATCAAACCAATGACTTACAAAAGTTACACTTGTCGCTTCCTAGACAGGCGCTCGGCATTACCGGGATAGGGTTTGTTTGTTTGTTTGTTGTTGTTTTACGTCCCAGCAACAGCTAAGGTCATATCAGGACGGTGCTGGGATAGGACAAGGACTGATTAACTCCGTGTCAGGATAATGTGACTGAGTCACTGTGAGTGGGATATCAGGTCATGACACTGGTAGCCTGGTATCCCAGTGTGAGAAGCACTATAAAGTTGCCATGAGTGTGCACTGTCACAAGTCGGTGCCTATCCTGATATGACCATGAATATGGCCTATGCTGCCGACACGGCGTAAAGTAATGCAACCACCAATTAGTCAATCGATATGACCATGAGTGTTGCTAGGATGTAATACCCCATGGTCTCCCTGATGAGGCCTTCCAGCGTTCCCATTGTTCGGGGTTCGTGCCACTGCTCTCTTCTATTCCAGCAGTTGTGCAGGCCTGTCATGATCCATCAGGATGCAAAAGAGGCATCTAGAAAATCAATAGCAGGCTTCTGCAATTATATATAATCTTCTATTTTTTGTCACTTTTAAAATTTTAATTTTTTTTAAATTTTGCATCCAGGCTGAATAAGTCCAGCGCTGTGATCAAAGTACTCGGTTTTCTTCCCACCAGCCATTGCATGAATTTAAAGATGAAAATCAGCCGAATATATTACCAAAAGTTATAATTTGCATTTATAATTTAGAAATTTCGCGTTTATTTCCTTTATATTATTATTAGTGATATTTTAACGTAGTTTATCACATCGATGGACTTGTCTTTTTTTACAACTATTTTTGTTCTTTTATTCGCGAATCTAGTCATCTGAATAATACCATCAGTTTAATTGAAGAATTTTGAATAAATTACTTTGCAAAGCCATAGCACTGGGAGGTGAAATCATATATATATATATATATATTTATATATATATATATATATGTATATATATATATATATTTGTTGCGGCGGGGGGGGGGTTATGAAAGAAAGACAAATTAGGGGTAAAAATCACATATTTTTCTGTGTTGCTCGGGGGGGGGGGGGTTGTATAAGCGAATAAATTGAATTTTGATATATTATCCGTGATAGATCCGTCCAGCACCACCACCACCCACCCCCCACCCACACTCATATGATGTAAATTTCCTCACTCTGCATGTGGTTTTGTAATGACAATGCAGCCCGGGCTCACTGTGTGATTGATGCCGTGTGCAGTATTTCCCCACGGTCCTTCGACTCCACACGCTGAGCTGTCAGACAGGGATGTGTGTGTGGGGGTGGGGGTGGTATTGGTGTGTGTTTGAGTATTGTGTAAATAGCGGAATATGCACACCGACATCCTGACTTTGCTGCGGGGTTGTGGGGGTAGGGGGCGGGGTTGGGTGAGGAGGTGGTATAAAGCTAGGATTCCTTACACGCGGTATGCGGTATGCGAATGCGAATGCGAATGCGGCAAAAAATCGAAACGCCTTGAAGTCAATGGGCTGCAACCCTTACATGCGGTATGCGAATGCGAATGCGAATGCGACAACTCGATCGGTCCCTGTAGCGATCGGTCCGGCATGCGGTATGCGGCACGCAGGGTGTGAATAGAAACCTGAGTCTGTTGTGTCCATTAGTTTAACACTAGGAGAGGCGACTGAGCATTACGGAACAGTCTCACAGAGGGGTGCTAATTGGAAACATATGGTGAGCTGGGCACCGGGAGACATACGGTTAGGGGAAAGCTAAAAATGCTACCATATGCACAGAAATATGAATACTTATCTATAATTTGGTTATAATAAAGGTAGGAACCCCCATGTAACCTACGAAAAAGTACATAGATATAAATCCAATATTTGGTCATATACAGTGCAGTAAGGAGTATACTTGTTTATTTATATTTTTTAAATATAGCCAGTCATGTTCCATCTGCTGCATGCCGCATACCATGTAGAAGGAATCTTCCCATTCGCATACCGCATACCGCATGCCGCATGTTGCATGCCGCATACCGCGTAGAAGGAATCTCAGCTTTAGTGTGTGTTTCAGTTTGGAGTAAATAGCAGAATACATTCACCGACATCCTGACAGGGGGAAGGGGTGGAGGTGGTATTGGTGTGTGTTTGAGCTTGGTGTAAATAGCAGAATACACTCACCGGCATCCTGATGTGGGGGTGGAGAGGTGGTATTGGTGTTTGTTCAAATTTTGAGTAAATAGCAGAATACACTCACCGACATCCTAACAGGGGATGTGGAGGTGGTATTGGTGTGTGTTTCAGCTTGGAGTAAATAGCAGAATACTCTCACTGACATCCTGATGTAGGGTGGAGAGGTGGTATTGGTGTTTGTTTGAATTTGGAGTAAATAGCAGAATACACTCACCGACATCCTGATGTAGGGTGTGGAGGTGGTATTGGTGTTTATTTGAGTTTGGAGGAAATAGCAGAATACACTCACTGACATCCTGATGTATGGTGTGGAGGTGGTCTTTGTGTGTGTTCCAATCAATCAATCAATAGTTCCATCCTCTAGTCGAGGGTTGGATGCAATGGTTCTCCACTTGTCCCGATGTTGTGCTGTTCTGATAGACTGTGAATAATTCAAGCCTGTCCACTGTGAAATATTTGTAAACCATGATGTTCTTGGTCTCCCTCTCCCTCTGCTGCCATTCACCTTCCCTTCCAACAATGTACGGTATATTGAACTCTGACGAATGATGTGGCCAAAATAAATAAGTTTCTTTGTCTGTATAGTGGCAAACAAGCTTTTCTTATTTTTAATTTTTCTGAGAACTTCTTTGTTGGTGATCTTCTTTGTCCATGATATTTTCATCATCCTTCGATAAGTCCACATCTCAAATGCTGCTAAACGTTTGTACATTTTCTTAGAGATTGTCCATGTCTCTGCCCCATACATTAGAGTAGACCACACATAACACTGAAGAATACGCTTCCTTGTTTGTATTAATATCTTACTTGATGTTAACACTCTATACATTTTGGAGAATGTTGTTCGGGCTATTGTTATCCTTCTTTTAATTTCTTCCTCACATCTCCCATCATTTGTAATCTTTTGTCCGAGATATATGAATTCGGATACTTGTTCTATGTTTGTGCCATCTATGGTTATATTGACATTTGGTTTATCTGTCTTTTTACTTATAACCATTGTTTTGGTCTTCCTGGCATTCATCTTCATGTTGAATAGTATTCCAGCTTTATTGATTCTATTCACTATATCTTGTAGGTTTTTCTCACTGTCTGCTAGTATTACACTGTCATCGGCATATCTAAGATTGTTGATGTTCATGCCACCTATTGTCACTCCCTTGCAATCTTCAATGTGTCTGAAAATCATCTCTGTGTACAGGTTAAATAGACATCGGTGACAATACACACCCCTGTCGAACTCCTCGTTTAATCATAACTTCATCCGATAGGCCCTGCTCCATTTTTATAAATGCACGTTGTGTCCAGTATAAGTTCACAATTAGTTTAATGTCTTTGCCATTGACACCAATATCTTGGTAAACATTTGATTAACAGTTCATGATTGACTCGGTCGAAGGCCTTCTCATAGTCAATAAAGCAGGCATAAACATCCTGGTTCACTTCACAATAACGTTCACAAATCATTCTCATATTGAAAATCCCTTCACGTGTACCTCTTCCAGATATAAACCCACTTTGTACATTACTGATTTGTTCTTCAATTTTCTGTCTGTTTCTCAGTAAAATTATTTTCAGGATCATCTTCAACATATGACTCATCAGGCTTAGTGTTCTGCTACTCAGTACACAATGTTGGTTTTAGCTTCTTTGGGAGTCGTACAAATATGGATTCATTCATATTCAATGGTATAAGTCCAGTCTCATAGATGTCAGTTACTAGCTTATGAATGATTTGAATCCCCACTTCATCTAGTCCTTTTATCATTTCTGATGTTATCTGGTCACTTCCAGGAGCCTTACCTGCCTTTAGATCATTGATAGCCTTCTCAACCTCTGATACTAATATAATATTCCCATCTTCTTTCTCAATTGTGGTTGGGTTCCCTCTGTCATCATTGTATAGTTCGTTTACATATTCTTCCCATCTGGACTTTATTTCATCTTCTTCAAAGAGCATTTTGCCGTCTTTGTTCTTGATACATTTACTGCTTCTCTGTCTGTATCCTTGACCTGTTATCTCTTTCACTTTCTTGTGCATCTCTCTTGAACGATGTTGAGACTCAAGTTGTTCCACTACTTCACACTTCTTATTCCACCATTCATCTTTAGCTTTTTTGCATTCATCTTCTATTTCATTCTTCAGGTGTTTGTATTTAGGTGGATCAGTGGTTTTCACTTTCTTCCTTTCTGCCATCTTTCTAGTATGGTTTGCGTCATCCATGATTGCTTTGTCTCTCGTTTTTTATTTGGTAACACCTCCTCTGCTGACTTGACCATGCTTTCTCTGAGAGCTTCCCATTCCATTTCAATGTTGTTATGTGTGTTCCAGCTAAGCGTAAATAGCGGAATACACTCAGCGACATCCTGATGGGGAGTGTGGAGGTGGTATAGGTGCGTGTTTGAGTTTGGAGTAAATAACGGAATACACTCACTGACAGTCAGACTTTGTGGAGGCGTGAAGGGGGTTGGGGGTTGGGGGTTGGGGGTTGGGGGGTTGGGGGTGGGGGGTTGGGGGGGTGTGGGGGTGGGGGGTGGGGGAGGTGGGGGGGGGGGGGGGGGTGGGGGGGGGGGTATTGTGGAGGTGGTATTGGTGTGGTTGGATGGATGTTGGAGTTTTACGTCCTGACAACATCTAAGGTCATATCAGAATGGGTACCGAGTTGTGACAGTGTGCACTCATGGCGACTTCATGGTGCTGCCCCACTGGGAAATCAGGCCGCCGGCACCATGACCCGATATCCCACTCTGTAGGACAGAACTCAATCATCACGGATGTCACAGAGCGTGAATTGCACCAGTTTCCATGGTAACTGCGTGACAACTGAAACAGAGTTTGCTCCATTCCCAGCCATTGAATAGGGTATCCATATTCAGTAGTTATTGCGTGATATCAGGTTTGAGCGTTGAGGTGCTCTTGCATCAGTGTTTGACGGAATTGAAGTCGAGGTTTGAGTGTATTACAGATGCTTAACCCGTCCTGATATAACCTTAGATGTTGCCAGGACGTAAAACTCCAACAACCAACCAACGGAGGCTTAGCAAAACAACACCCCCCGTACTATGACGATAAAGCTGTTATTGAATGGCGTTGGTTTTAAAAACTGTATTCATTTTATTTCAGTAGAGGCGGGAAATTAGATAGGTGTTAACAAATAATAGGATAACAAAAGGTCATATGTCACTGACCTTGTCTGATACCAGTTTTATTCTAGGTCTACTATGTTTGTTATCTTGCGTTACAATTTATATTCCAGCAGAGAATGCATTATCAACATAGTTCAGACATTTAATAATTAGCAGTTTTTGGCCAATTTCTGATAGATATATTTATATATGTAGAATATGGTGGCAAATGGCAGCTCAAGGTAGGTAGCACCACGTGATCAAGCTGGGGAGTCGCGCCACCAGCGGCCATAAGCAGCCGGCCTGCAGGTTACAAGTACATAGAATGCAGAAAATAGTAAATAAATAAATAAATAATAATACTTCCAATGGGGATAAAAAAAAAGCTCCTCCCGTTTCTATACGTATAGTCTATTATAGTTTATATAAACTAGGGAAGTCACAAGACAGAAAGTTGATTGAGAAACCTTATGTTGCGACTGACACAAAAATGACAGAGCGCGGGCAGGTTGTAGTGAGATTGGACGCCGGCTGGGGGCGCCAGCAGCGGAGTCAGGAATAATATAGAATATATATTTCCGAACTTTTGTTAGTTTATATTTGCATGTGGTCTGATAGAGCACATACATATGTGTATATATATATATATGTATATGTATATTTATATGTATATGTATATTCTCACATCACTCGACGAAATAAGTAAAGAATTGGCTTGCGCCTTTACTGGAAACTCGTCTTTGGCAAACTGCCTCCCGGGCTTTCTGGCCATCAAGGAACGCCAAGAGCAAAAGCTCTTGGACTTTTCCTCCGATGGCGAGGAGCACTACAACTCCCCATTCAGTATGGGGGAGTCGAGGTGTTCTTTGGAAAGCTCGCATGACACAGCAGTTGGACCTGATGGAATTCATTATCAATTTTTGAAACATCTCCCTGAACCTGCACTGAGACTGTTGCTTCAACTCTTCAGCAACATCTGGGAGTCGGGTGTCGTCCCTGCCTCTTGGCGGGAGGCGACAGTAATACTGATTCCCAAACCTGGGAAAGACCAGAGTGAAGCCAACAACTATCGTCCCATAGCCCTCACAAGCTGCATCTGTAAAACCATGGAGCGCATGGTAAACAACCACCTCGTCTGGCTAATGGAGTCAGGACACCACCTGTCCAACCTTCAATGTGGCTTCAGATGGGGCCGCAGCACCCTCGACCATTTGGTGCACATGGAGACCTTCATAAGAGATGCTTTCCTTAAGAAGGAGCATGTTGTGGCTGTCTTTTTCAACCTCAAAAAAGCCTATGACACAAAGTGGCAGCATGGCATCATGGAGGATCTTCATGCGATTGGCCTTCGTGGCCACCTGCCAATTTTCATCAGGAACTTTCTAGCCTTCAGGCATTTCCACGTCCGTGTCAGGACTACCTATTCCAGCCTACACACACAGGAACTAGGAGTACCTCAAGGCAGCATACTGGCCGTGACCCTTTTCAGGGTCAAGGTCAATGGTATTGCTGCTGCTGTAAAGCGGGGGGTCTCCTGTAGTCTTTTCGTGGATGAATTTGTTTTATATTACAGCGGTGCTAACATGAATGTCATAGAGAGACAGCTACAACTAAGCATAAATGGGATCCATCGATGTTCAGTTCTGAACGGTTTCAAATTTTCCAAGACCAAAACAGTCTGCATGCACTTCTGCCTGCTGCGTAGAATGCATGCAGAACCGGAGCTGACCCTTGATGGGGATCCCATTGAAGTCGTTGAGAAAACCAAATTTCTGGGCCTCATTCTCGACGCAAAACTGTCTTGCTATCCAGCTCAGAGTGGGGGAGCGGACAGAGATGTTCTGCTCTCCATGTACAGAACCTTGGTTCGGTCATGAGTGGATTATGGCAGCATAGTATACGGTTCCGCAAGGAAATCATATATTGGGCTACTAGACACGATCCACCACCAGGGACTGCGCCTCGCCCTTGGGGCCTTCCGCACCTCACCGGTTCAGAGCCTCTACGTCGAAGCCAATAAACCATCACTTAACAACAGGAGAATCAAACGGGCCATGCAATATATAGTCAAGATAAAAGCTAATGCATTGAATCTTGCACACAATTGTCAATTCTAGCAACATGACGAATCCAGGTATGAAGCCAGGCCGAATTACATCCGGCCACTGAGGCTCCGAATGAAACCTCATTTGGAGGCCTTGGGCGTGGATTTGGATGTGTTGGAGGATGCCAAAGTCCCAGAACAACCCCCGTGGTCATTGAGGAAGCCATCGGTTATTCTCTGACTCACGGAACTGAGGAAGTCTGGGACATATCCACTCGAGTACCAAGGACTGCATGCAGAGATTCAAGGCCAGTTTGCAGACCACCTCTCCATATACACTGATGGTTCGAAAGACCAAAGTAGGGTAGCTGCTGCGGCAGTCTGCCGACGGGAAAGATTTGGCATACACTTGCCCGATCAGAGCTCGATTTTCACTGCGGAAGCCCGAGCACTCCTTCTCGCGTTGGAGTGTATCGAGGTATCCAACCACACTAACTATGTTATATACAGTGATTCGTTCTCTTGCCTCCTGGCTGTTGCTGGACTGAAAACAAATCACCCTGTTCTAGCAATGGCCATTTATAAAATGAACCAACTGGCAATGGATGGGTATGACATCCACCTGTGCTGGGTGCCTGGCCATGCTGGCATTCAAGGAAATGAACGAGCTGAACGGGCTGCGAAGAAGGCCCTGAACTGTGATCTTGAACCGTGTCTGATCCCTTACTCTGATCTGAAACCACTAATAGCCACCCACATAAAATCCAAATGGCAACATGAGTGGGATGAAAACATTATTAAACTTAAAGAAATTGAACCATCTGTGGGAAAACCACCAGAGACTCATGCGGGTGGTCGGCGGGACCAAGTGGTTCTTAGCCGCTGCCATATTGGGCACTCGTGGCTTACACATGCTTTTCTGCTCAAGGGGGAACCTCCCACTGAATGTATTGGGTGTCAGTTCCCGCTGACACTCAAACACATTTGACTAAGTTGCGTTGATTTGTTGGCCCTGCGCCAATAATTCTACACTGCAGACAGTATGCATGACCTTTTTACTAAAGTAAAACAAGAAAACGTTTTAGCCTTTTTGAGGGCAGCTGGACTGTACCACCTCAAATAGTTTACTAAATAAATTCTATCAATTATTAATAAAACTTTTCTTTTTCTATGGGAATTTGTTTCCCTTGACCACAAATATATGATTGTGAGCTTTCTAATTTAATGAGTGTCTATTGGCACATACTTGATTGTCTGCTTTTACATGTAAAAGCGATGGTTTGAACAAAAAACAAACATTTCTCGCCGTGATTATGGCCTATGCTTCCGACACGGCGTAAAGCAACCACCAATCAATCAATCAATGTACATGTATATGTATATATGTATATGTATACAGTAAAACCTCTCTAAATCGACCTACTATGGGACTGACTTTAAATAGTCCATTTAGGGAGGTAGTCGGTTTGGGGAGTTTATTCATCGTTACAACGATGTTGTATGGGTGATCATTTGGGACCAGAATAAAGCGATCAATATATATTATAGGGGAGTGGTCGATATATGGATGTGGTCGGTTAGAGAGGTTTTATTGTATATATATGTACATGTACATGTATATATGTATATGCATATACACGTACAATTCAAATCTACATCAAGCATTGGATGTGTAAGCACTTAATGAATTATTTTTTTAATGGAGAGAAAAGGTCAGAAGTCACGTGGGCGGAACTTGGGAAGCATTCCTGGCTGACGTCACTGTGTAAAATTTTCTAACGTTTAAGCTCAGGCAGGTGTGATGTTCCGACTATCAGCACAGGTAGATTAACCACAGATGTTATGGCAGTTAAGTATTTATAGTTATAGTGTGAAAATCTGAGAGTGTAACACACGGTTGAGGGGAGGGAGGCGACTTAACTCACAGTTAGTGGGGTTTTACAACATAGCAACATCTGGCATCATCCCAGGACCGGTAGCGACTTGTGACAGTGTACACTTGTTGCAAACTGCATAGTGCTGCCCAACTGGAATGCGGTGCAACATTACCCGTTACCCTGACACTGAGTCAACCAGTCATTGCCCTATCATAGTAGTACCAGGTAAGGCAATCGCAAGTATTTGTAAGTCTTTGCTTGGACTCTACTAGGTTTTGAACCCATGAGCTCCGACATGGGAAGCGAGCGCTTTACCCGTTTGGTCATCCTGTGGTAACTCAGAGGTATACGTGCACAGTTACCTACCAAAAATGGCGGGGATCAATGGCGATTCAGGGGTCTCGCTACATAGCATAAGCAATGGCGGCTCCGCTGTCTGTTGCAGCATAAGTTGACTTATTTCAGTAAGCCTGTCATCCATTGGCAGCGAAAGTTGCACAACTTACACATACTGCCTATAAGTTTCCGCCAGCTCTGCCAATTCCTTCCTCCCCTTCCTACCAGCGCTAGACTGATTCCCGACATCCCTTTCATGAATACCGGGGAGACCACTGAGACTGGCGCCAAAGATGGTAACGCTTTAATTTGTGTAGGTTATGTATGCAGCAGGTGGGACATTGACGTCACCATTGACGCTAAAGCTGCCTGACAGAGGGAATCCGATAGCGAGGCAATTGTGTGTTCCACAGGTGAATTGCACATGAATATTTCTGACGACGTCAAAAGCGACTATGTTTAGATGATCAAAGATTGCCGCCAGTGGCCAGTATGGGAACCCTACCGGCTTTGAAATGAACAGATCATATTGGACTCTGGAGCGGACAGGCATCATCTTGTAAAGGAGCGAAGTGCTGGAGCACTGCTGCTGGTTGCTATGGAGATAAGATCAGACTGGTTTCCACTGAACTGAATTTGACATTTGTTTGTTGGGGTTTCACAACCTAGCAAGCAATGTCTGGGGTCATATCAGGATGGGTACCGACTGGTGACAGTGTGCACTAATGGTCGCGTTATAGTGCTGCCACACTCACTGGAAGACCAGGACACGGGCACCATGGCATGATATCCCACTCAACATCACATTATCCTGACATTGAAATGGAATGCACTGTCATACGACAACGATGGCCACCGACCGACTGCCGACGAATCGCTGCCACCGTCGGGTAGTGGGTGGGTGGCATAGGGCAGGGTCGGTAAGTGACTGGAGTTCATGGGAGTGAGAGCAACACCACACTGCATGATGGCGGTATGGAAGCTGAACTTGTAAACCCAGGAGGGGAGCACTCCAGGGTCAACACTGTGCGGGAGGTCAGTCTGACATGTCGGCCTAACTACTCCTTCTCAAACTGCACACCACAAGCAAACTGACCATTCAGGTTGCTGGTTTTACATTCTACCAACATCTAAGATCATGTCAGGGTGGGTAACGACCCGCAACAGGGCGCACTCATGGAAACCTTATAGTGCTGCCCCACTGGGAGACCTTGTCACTGGCAGCATGACACAATATCCCACTCAGTCACATTATTCTGATACTGAGCGAACCAGTCCTTGCCCTGTCCTATTTATTAATGCCGAATGCCAGGCTAGCTAGCGACAAGTGTAAATTTGGTAAGTCTTTGATTTGACTCAGCCGCATTTCGAAGCTACTGATATCACAGAAGAAAGTATGAAACATCCAACTGGTAATGTATATGTTGGTTGGTTGGTTGTGGCAGTTTTACGTCCTGGCAACATCTAAGGTCATATCAGGACGGGTACGACTTGTGACAGTGCAAACTCATGGTGACTTCTGGCTTGGGAAGCCAGCCAGCCAGCCAGCAAGCCAGGCAGCCAGCCAGCCAGCCAGCCAACTAGCCAGCTAGCCAGCTAGCCAGCTAGCCAGCTAGCCAGCTAGCCAGCTAGCCAGCTAGCCAGCTAGCCAGCGCTCTTGCCGATTGGGATGTCCCGTCCAGTGACTAATCGAAGCAGATGCCAAAGTGATTATAGCCACACTCTTTGGGTAATCTTCACACCATTATATTGCCATGTAGATATAAATAGATAATAAGTGTGAAAATCCCACCACCAGGTGGTGTGCAATATCTACAGCGGGCAATCTGTCTGTAAGTCACGTGATAACTCAAACTGGCCTCCTGGTAAACCCGGGCACCAGGGTGATGAGGGGGTCTGACCAGTTTGGAGCACCTTCCCCCGGTGTGTACCCTGTACTAATGGCTGCTGAAAAGTAATAGGTAGGCACACATGCGCAGGTTCACGTGGATGGGTTCGGACCGGATTACTTTCTGTTTCCACTAATTCATATAGACGTAAGGTATTATACATTGCATATTTAAATGCTCGTTTGTTGCCATGTCGGCCTAAATATTCCTTCTTTAACTGCACACCATAAGCAAACTGACCGTCCAGGTTGGTGGTGTTACACCCTAGCAACATCTAAGGTCATACCAGGATCGTGACAGTGCCCACAGATATCGACTTTATAGTGCTGCCTCACTGGGAGACAAGGGCTCCGGCACCATGACCCATTTTCAGATTCAGTCACATTATCCTGATATTGAGCTGACCAGTCCTTGCCGTGTCTTAGTCACGCCGAGCGACAGGCTAGGTACCGACTAGTATTAATTTTGTACGTCATTGGTTTGACTCGACCGAGATTGGAACTCCCGACCTTCCGTATGGGCAACCTGTGATTTGCCGATTCGGCCACCACATCCACTATATATGTAAGTATGCATATACAGTCTACTCTGTCTATAACGGACACCCATGGGACTAGAGCAAAATGCCGTTATAGAGAGAGATCCGTTATAGGCAGAGACTGACTGACGGAATGGGTTGAAACCAATGTTTTTCTTTTATACTTGACTGACTAGGATGGTCCTTACAAACTCATTTGTACAATTGGTCATTTGTACAATTAGTCATTTCTACTATTCATAACTTCTACAATTTGTCATTTCTACAATTTGTCATTTCTACAATTGGTCATTTGTGCAATTAGTCATTTCTACTATATTATAATTATATGGCATGTTGTCATTGACAGAGAATATTGATCAAATAGGTGAAAAAATGGCCCGTTGTCCACATAAGACAGTTGTCCATTAGACACAGAGGCAATGCTATTAAATTAATGGGGTGCCGTGACAGGACCAGCACTTTTTGAGGTTATTGACAGAGATTTGTTATTCACAGAGGCCGTTATTAACAGAGTAGACTGGATGTACATGTTGCATTTATGCATTTATTATATTTATGTATATTTATATATGTTTATATATAGTTATACCTTTATGTATTTATGGGTTTTTTACCTCCGGCTGTTGCCACCAGGGAATTCACAGCTCCTTATATATATAAGCCGATGAATTAAGCTTTATCTTTGCTACATAGCTTGGTTCTCATCTTTATTAGGATGTGGAAGGGAGAGCAATGGAATGAAGAAGATGCCATTGAATATCCCCTTTTTAATCAACTAATGTAGAATGTAGTTATTTTTGTCTAAATGGAGGCTTCCATCGAATAAAAGCCACATACACCACATTTACCCCAGAACCACGACCCGACATGAAGACGTAAAGAAATAATAAACACCCTTTGATGCCAATCGAAACTCAGTCAGGAGATAGTGGGTTCGAACCCCAGCTGAGTAGACGCAACAACTTTAAAGAATTGCCACTCATCACTACTTAGCCTGGGGACCAGACGGGATGGCCGAATGAGTTAGAGCATCCGTCTCCCGTGTTGGTAGATCGTGGGGTCGTGGGGTAGAACCCTGGTCGAGTCAAACCAATGACTTTAAAATTGATACTTTTCGCTTCCTAGCCTGGCACTCGGCATTATTAGGATAGGACAAGGACTGGTTGGCTCAGTGTCAGGATAATGTGAGTGAGTGGGATATCACGTCATGGTGCTGGCGGCCTGGTATACCAGTGGGCAGCACTATAAAGTCTCCATGAGTGTGCACTGTCACAATTCGGTACCCGTCCTGATATGACCATAGATGTTGCTAGGACGTAAAACAACAACAAACAAACTTAGCTTGGCAGTGACTTGTTGATTCAGGATTATGATACCATGACTAAGTGAGATATATCACATAGACAAGTGGTGCAAACAACATGACACATCAGTAGGGCAGCATTATAAATACGTCGGTCATTTCAAGTTGGTTTTCGTATTTAAATAGCCTTATGTGTTCCAAGGAAGCAAAAGTCCCAATCACTCATTACATCATGGAGCAGTTAAGATAAATTATATATTCAAATATTGTTTACTGGTTGACTGAGTTGAGCGCTCGCCTCCCATGTGGTAGGTAGGTCGTGGGTTGAAACGGCAGCCGAGTCAAGTAAATTACATAATACCCCTGTCACAATACGACGTAACGAGCCAACGTAAGCCTGATGTGGTGATTTTTCGTCATTACGTTGACATACGTTGGATTACGTTATGATGACGTCAGAATGACGTTAGACTGACGTCGAGCTACATCATGATACGTCGTGTTACGTCGAGTTACGTCGAGGTTTTGGACATGTTCAAAACTTTCGGCGTACCTCGAACGTAAGGGTTTACGTTCGCCGTACGTTCTGTACACGTTCGGCAAACGTCAATGATGTTAAACAAATGTTATTAAAATGTCGGTCACTATGTTCAACTATGTTGCATTATGTTGCACTACGTTGACCCCCATTAATCCCAGGGGGACGTGCAGTCCACGTAGTGAAAATGCCGGGTTAACGGACGCCTAACGGACGTCCAACGTAGGTTTACCGTTTTGCCACCATTTCCTAACGTAAGTAACGTAAGGTAATGTAAAGCAACGTAGTTCTGGCGATGGAATAATGTACATAACGTTCCCTGAGCGTAATTACGTTGTCCTCTCTCGTTGAATGATGCTATCACTACGCTTTACCGCCGTTACTCTCTCGTCCACTACGCTGCATCCATGTTCAACTTGTGCCCAAATTTGCATACCACGCCGAGAAGTTCAACGTTCTTCATGTTCTCCCTATGCCGACGTTGTTACGTCGTAGTGTGACAGGGCCATAACATTTATTTTATACTTATCATTGCATACCTTTAGTGCTGGGTATTACTACAATGGGACAATGAGCAGTGGAATGTGTGAAACCAATTCTTCACGATTGAAATTTCCCCCCCTTAAGCCCCAGTCACACTATGGCTTGCGACTACTTGCGACAACTTTACGACCAAAGAACCCACAGTCACCAGTGACCTCCTTGCGACTAAAGCAATGGTCACCGACCTCCTTCTGACCATTTTGGTCACAAGGAGATTTTTACTGCAGTAGCTGCAACCTCCTTGTGGCCAAAATGGTCGCAAGAAGGTTGACGACCACTAAGGACAACTTTGCAAACACTCGCGCTCATTTTTCGACCTCTTGGCATCGAACAATCTTTTGTGGTTGCAAGCAGTAGTGTGACTGGGGTATTAATAAAAACAAATGTAACTCGTAATAAAGGAGGATGGGTGAAATAGAAGTGTACTGACTTCTTCCTACAACACTTAGTATCGGGGGGGGGGGGGGGGGGGGGGGAGGAGAAGGAGAGAATGGGTGGAAAGGTGTGGGGGGGGGGGGGGGGGGAGTAGAGCAAAGCGTAAGTGCTGAGTCACTGTCATTTAGCGGTCCCGAGTCAGCGGCGCCCCCTCTGGCGGCCAACACAAACAACACAGACTGCGATAACTCACAGAGCACCTCGGCTCACTCCCTGCCGCCCCCGTTGACTGACCCGCCCTCGGGAGCTGCTCGGGAGCTGCTCACTGCGTGACCGGGCATCGGAAAGGAGAGGCGCGGGCGGGAGCAGCGCGGCAGGAGGAGGAGGAGGAGGAGGAGGAGGAAGAGGGGGAGGAGGAGGAGGAACAGTGTGCAGTGTGAGGTGTCCAGATAGAAGAGGATTAATCCCATCCAGCATCGATGTTGTTTGTTGTTTGTTTGCGTCCTAGCAACATCTAATGGTTATATCAGGACAGGCACCGACTTGTGACAATGCGCACTGATGGCGACTTTATAGTGCTGCCCCACTGGGAGACGAGGTTGCTTGTGCAATGACCCGATATCCCAGTCAGTCACATCATCCTGACACTGAGCTAACCAGTCCTTGCCCTATCCTATTAATGCTGAGCGCCAATCTAGGAAGCGACAAGTATCAATTTTGTAAGTCATTGGCTTGACTCGACCAGGAATTGAACTGCCGATTCTCCCGTACGGGAGGCCTGCGCTCAACCGATTCGGCCTCCGTGCCCGGTGAGTGCATAAAGGATTATGGGAAGAACCAGGATTACTGAACATAAACGACTTTGGATGATCGTTGGACAACAACCAAATGTACGTTGGTGAAAGTTCATCGTGATGTCCTGTGGATTTTTCTTTTCTTTTCTTTGTGTTGCTTTCGATGGCATGAATTCATCATGGATGTAAATCTCTTTATTCATCTGAACATATATGAGGGTTTTTTCAGTGCCTGGGAGATTGTTCTTCTGGTTATTGAACAAATTTGATTATTTACATAACTTATAGAAGGGAATAGTCTGTTTTGTATTATGTGCAGTACACATCACTTTGAACACATATGCAGATAATACTTGGGTACATAGCAAATTAAGAGAAATGCAAGAATCGTACTGTTTTCTTTAAGGTTTCTTCTGTCCTTGGTGGTTTAAGTTGTAGACACACTTTTCCAAATTTAGACAAATATACAATAGACATAAACATATGATTGCTAGATTGTGCTTGGAATTTTAAGTTTCAGAAATAGTTCTCGATATATTAGTGGGTATCACTGTTGTTGTAGTTTAGGTGGACAATGGCGTGTGATTGGTCACTAATGTTGGCACACTAGCGTGTGGAGGCTACACAGGTTGGGTCAGTTATTTATAGAGTGCTGAGTCTAGTAGTTTGCGGTAATGTCAGATGGTAATTGCAGTGGGCGTTAGCGATATTAGTGGGTGCAGTAGTTATATTAATTATCGTGGTAGTTGAGTTGGTGGAACACGTTGGGTGATTTCTAGCCTTTGAGTTACCGGTGATCAAAGTGAGGAGGATGGGAAGGGCAGGCGGAAACTGGAGGAGAGCAAACATCTGGACAGCGAGCGAGCAACGAGGGCTTTGCTCGGAGTGCCGAAGTCGCCCGCTCTTCACGGTGCCTGATTTAGGGCGTGAACAACCAGGCGGGCTCTGTATGAGTTATGGAAGGCAAGGAGTGATTGAGCTTCTCTGGTTCTTGTAGGGATACAATTGCACATGACACTTCTATTTTAGATTGGCTGTAATGTGCAGAGAAGGAGTTGAAAACAGAGTATGCTGTAGGGGGTATGATTGTTTGATAATTGGTAGCCGCAGATGTTGATTTATTTTTGATTAAATATTCACTTATAAGATAAATAGTAAGAGTGCCATATTGCATAAGATGGCGCGTTGTTCCATCTCTGTTAGGTATGTATGTTATCATATATATACACATTTATATTCACAAAATAGATTTTATAGGATATGGATAGAGGATCGCATATAAGTGTGAGTGCCTGTATATATGCACATATAATATGCATGCAAATGTGTGTAAATATATGCACTTGAAGAGACACGTTGGTCTATATATATACGCACGTGCATGTAATTATAATATATAATGTAGATATAAATTATGAATAAGATATATAATATATATAATGTATAATATTTTTGTTTTGTTTGTTTGTTGTTTTACGTCCTAGCAACATCTAAGGTCATATCAGGACGGTTGTATAATATATATAATATAATATATATATATATTGTATATACCAGGTAATAACATATATCACATATATGCGGGTGCAGGCAGACGCGATTGAATTTCCTTCCTCCGTGGGTTAATTTCGCAGCTTATATATGATATATTATATCAAATATATAATATACATATCATAAATATTATATATATATACTATATATAATATAATATATATAATATATACGAATATAATATATATAATATTATTATATGAGATATATAATATATAGCATATATAATATACATTATGCAGCCGAGTCAAACCAATATATAATACATATAATAACATATATAATATAAATAATATATCATGTATATTATATATACCATATAATTACACATGTATATAAGGAATGATCCCGCAGCTATATAATATAAGCAGGTATAACACTGCTATATCCTCTGGGCTATAAAACTTAATTGGAGTGAACACTATTCACCACTTCCGTCGCCAGGGGGACCTAAGAAGCGCCACCATCCAATTTACCGCCGTCCTCTCCATCTCCATTTCCCCCGAACGCTGTGACTTTCTTTTAACCGTTGGATTGACCTTGTGTGTACACAAATGTGTATGTACTCTGAGCAGCGCTTGTATTGCTGCGATAGGGCAAGGACTAGTTCGCTCAGTGTCCGAATAATGTGACTGATTGGGATATCAGATCATGGTGCTGACGGCCTGATTTCCCAGTGGGGCAGCACTATAATGTCGCCATGAGTGCGCACTGTCACAAGTCGGTACCTGTCCTGATTTGACCTTAGATGTTGCTAGGACGTAAAACAGCAACAAACAAACAAAACTGTATTGCTGCATCCTCACCTAAACAATGGGCACTGGGCGCGGTTGGCTAATCGGTAGAGCACAAGCCTCGCATGCAGAAGGTCGGGAGTTCGGTTCCCGGTCGAGTCAAACCAATGACTTTGAAATTTATACTTGTCGATTCCTAGCCTGGCATTTGGCATTAATAGGATAAGGCAAGGACTGGTTAGCACGGTGTCAGGATCATGTCACTGAGTGGGATATCGGGTCATTGTGTCAGTGGCCTGATTTCCCAGCGGGGCAGCACTATTAAGTCGCCATGACTGCGCACTGTCACAAGTCAGTACCCGTCATGGTATGACCATAGATGTTGCCAGGTTGTAAATCTCCAACAACCAACCAAACATCTAAACAATGGTGTCCTGAACATCTCCCGATGTCGTGTCCCGCCATGAGATTGCTGCTGACAACCGCAGCAGCCAGAACAAACAAAAACAAACAAAGACAAACACAACTACACAGAGCATCTTGTGGGGTGTGAATACGTTTCAGTTGTCATCAATGGGTGTGGAAAGCAGGCTTGGAACTGGTTGTGTGTGCGCGGAGGGATTTCCTCTTTTGTTTAGTTTTGTTGTTGTTTTTTGGGGGGTGGGGCTGTTGCTTTTTTTTTCTTCTTCTTCTTTTTTTTTTCTTTGTTTGGTTTTGCTCTGAAAGGAGTCACGATGAGCCAGTCCCGGGCTGCTCTCGGCGCCTGTCGCTCTCCGATCATAACCTGAGGCTATGAGTCTATAATGGATGGCTGGCACAGTGTCGTGATGTGTTTGGAGATAGTGACCTCCCCATCAACCATGTCCCGCCCCGCCCAGCACAACGTGTTGAACCGGGCTCAAATCGTCCGGCGGCCGTGACTCACTACGGTCCTGCGTGCTGGATGAAGATGACCGTCGTGTTCTTCTCTTTTTCTTTTCTCTTTTCTTTTTTTTTCTCTTTTTCTCTAGCTTTTCTTCTATTTTTCTGTTTCACTTTTCTTTTTTTCTGTTTCTCCTTTCTTCTCTTTTTTTTCTCGTTTTCTCTTTTTTTCTTGTTTGAAATGTTCTTCTGTTTTTCGTTTTTCGTTTTTCATTTTCTTTTTTCTTCTCTTTTCCCTTTTTTCCATTTTATTTTGCAGTGTAGTTATTTATCGCCACCAAAGACTGCTTTTACTATATGCAATATGTATGACCTGAAAATCACTGGTTTTTATACGGAGGGCACAGTCTGGACTTAAAGTGGGAGTGGGAGAGGTGGGGGAGAGGTGTGGGAGGTGGGAGAGAGGGGCGGAGAGGTGGGTCGGAAAGGTGGAGAGTTGGGAGAGGTGTGTAGGTGATAACGTTTGGGAAGCTGGAGGGTGGTAGAGGCGGAGGAGGTGGGGAGAAGTGGGAAAAGTGGAGGAGGTGGGGAGAGAAGTGGGAAAGGTGGAGGAGGTGGGGAGAAGTGGGAAAGGTGGAGGAGGTGGGGAGAGAAGTGGGAAAGGTGGAGGAGGTGGGAAGAGAAGTGGGAAAGGTGGGGAGGTGGAGGAGGTGGGGAGAAGTGGGAAAGGTGGAGGAGGTGGGGAGAGAAGTGGGAAAGGTGGAGGAGGTGGGGAGAGAAGTGGGAAAGGTGGGGGAGGTGGGGAGAGAAGTGGGAAAGGTGGGGGAGGTGGGGAGAGAAGTGGGAAAGGTGGGGGAGGTGGGGAGAGAAGTGGGAAAGGTGGAGGAGGTGGGGAGAGAAGTGGAAAAGGTGGGGAAGGTGGGGAGAGAAGTGGAAAAGGTGGAGGAGGTGGGGAGAGAAGTGGGAAAGGTGGAGGAGGTGGGGAGAGAAGTGGGAAAGGTGGAGGAGGTGGGGAGAGAAGTGGGAAAGGTGGAGGAGGTGGGGGGAGAAGTGGGAAAGGTGGGGGAGGTGGGGAGAGAGGTGGGAAAGGTGGAGGAGGTGGGGAGAGAAGTGGGAAAGGTGGGGGAGGTGGGGAGAGAAGTGGGAAAGGTGGAGGAGGTGGGGAGGAGAAGTGGGAAAGGTGGTGGAGGTGGGGAGAGAAGTGGGAAAGGTGGGGGAGGTGGGGAGAGAAGTGGGAAAGGTGGGGGAGGTGGGGAGAGAAGTGGGAAAGGTGGGGGAGGTGGGGAGAGAAGTGGGAAAGGTGGGGGAGGTGGGGGAGAGAAGTGGGAAAGGTGGAGGAGGTGGGGGAGAGAAGTGGGAAAGGTGGGGGAGGTGGGAGAGAGAAGTGGGAAAGGTGGGGGAGGTGGGGAGAGAAGTGGGAAAGGTGGGGGAGGTGGGGAGAGAAGTGGGAAAGGTGGGGGAGGTGGGGAGAGAAGTGGGAAAGGTGGAGGAGGTGGGGAGAGAAGTGGGAAAGGTGGAGGAGGTGGGGAGAGAAGTGGGAAAGGTGGAGGAGGTGGGGAGAGAAGTGGGAAAGGTGGAGGAGGTGGGAGAGAGAAGTGGGAAAGGTGGAGGAGGTGGGGAGAGAAGTGGGAAAGGTGGCGGAGGTGGGGAGAGAGTGGGAAAGGTGGAGGAGGTGGGGAGAGAAGTGGGAAAGGTGGAGGAGGTGTGGAGAGAGAAGTGGGAAAGGTGGGGGAGGTGGGGAGAGAGGTGGGAAAGGTGGAGGAGGTGGGGAGAGAGAAGTGGGAAAGGTGGGGGAGGTGGGGAGAGAAGTGGGAAAGGTGGAGGAGGTGGGGAGAGAAGTGGGAAAGGTGGGGGAGGTGGGGAGAGAGAGTGGGAAAGGTGGAGGAGGTGGGGAGAGAAGCGGGAAAGGTGGGGGAGGTGGGGAGAGAAGTGGGAAAGGTGGGGAGGTGGAGGAGGTGGGGAGAAGTGGGAAAGGTGGGGGAGGTGGGGAGAGAAGTGGGAAAGGTGGAGGAGGTGGGGAGAGAAGTGGGAAAGGTGGGGGAGGTGGGGAGAGAAGTGGGAAAGGTGGAGGGAGGTGGGGAGAGAAGTGGGAAAGGTGGAGGGAGGTGGGGAGAGAAGTGGGAAAGGTGGAGGAGGTGGGGAGAGAAGTGGGAAAGGTGGGGGAGGTGGGGAGAGAGGTGGGAAAGGGGGGGGAGGGGGGGAGAGAAGTGGGAAAGGTGGGGGAGGTGGGGAGAGAAGTGGGAAAGGTGGGGGAGGTGTGGAGAGAGGTGGGAAAGGTGGGGGAGGTGGGGAGAGAGGTGGGAAATGTGTGGGAGGTGGGGAGAGAAGTGGGAAAGGTGGAGGAGGTGGGGAGAGAAGTGGGAAAGGTGGAGGAGGTGGGGGGAGAGAAGTGGGAAAGGGGGGGAGGTGGGGAGAGAAGTGGGAAAGGTGGGGAGGTGGGGAGAGAAGTGGGAAAGGTGGGGGAGGTGGGGGAGAGAGGTGGGAAAGGTGGGGAGGTGGGGGAGAGAGGTGGGAAAGGTGGGGGAGCTGAGGGATGTGTAGGTGGAGGGGGATGAGGGAGCGGCAGGAAAGGGCAGGAGTGGTTAGGGAAGTGGGGAAAGATGGGGAAGGTGGGGGTGGTGGATGATGAGTTGTGGTGGGGAGGTTGGAGAAGTGGGGTTTCGGGGGAGATGTGGGTGGTGGGTCGATTGGGGATGTGGAAGTAGAAGAGGTGGGGGAGTTCGGGCGGCTGTGGTGGGAGAGGTTGGGAAGGTGGAGTGGACGAGGTGGAAGAGGTGGGGTGGGAGAAGTAGGGGTGGCAGGATGGGAGAGGTGGAAAAGGTGGAGTGGGAGAGATGGAGTGGGAGAGGTAGGGCAGGCGGGATGGGAGAGGTGGAGGAGGTGGGGCGGGAGAGGTGGGGAGGCGGGATGGTGAGGTTCGAAGGAGAGAGGGGGAGGTGGGGTGAAGGAATTGGGGAGGAGAGGCAGGTCAAGAAGGTGAGGGGTGGTGGTTGGGGAGGTCGGAGGGTTGAAGAGATGGAAACTGAGGTGAAATATGTACGGGAAGAGCAGTAGGTGAGCGGGGCGGATGAGAGGTCATTGGGGGAGGCGTGGGTTATGAGGAGGGGAGGGGGGGGGGGGGGGAGAAGTGGGGTACGAGGTGGAGGTGGGGAGGTAGAAGAGGTGAGGTGAGAAAGGTTGAGGGGGTGCTGGATGCTTGTCCATTTGCAGGCTGCTTAGTCATCCACATAGAACAAAGTGAGTAGTGTACCTTGTTTCCTTGACTACTAGCTTACACAAATAAATACAGTATAACCCCGTTAAACCAAGCTCGGTTAAACCAAACGATCGGTTAATCCAAACTTCTTTTGGTGGCCAGGCAAAATACTACCATTTATCATATAACAAAAAAGTTAGTTAAGCCAAAGTTGGTTAATCTTAATTATCGGTTAATCCAAACAAAATTGTTGGACCCCAGGCCACTCCGTTATGGTTAAACCAAATTTTCATGTAGTTATAAGGCCATCTGAGACCCCACTGACTTTTTTATATGATAAATGGTAGTATTTTGCCGGGCCGCCGAAAAAAGTTTGGATTAACGGATCGTTTGCTTTAATTGAGCTTGATTTAATGGGGTTATACTGTACATACATAAAAAACAATAATCAAAGTGTCCACATACATTGTATATTACATGTGCAATACACGCTTACTCAAAGTCAAAGTCAAAGCCAAAGCTTGGTTAAACCAATGATCGACTAATCCAAACAAATTTCTAGGGTCCCTTCAAGTTTGGTTTAATGGGGTTATACTGTATATAGATAGACAGGCATGCATGCAGGCACCACTGACTGACTGTCAGGCAGGCAGACGGATATTGAATATATAAAAGGCCCTTTCCCTATGCACCCCACACAGGGTGCATATCAGTAAGAACAAGACTGAGTGAGACATGTGGTCATGGTGCCAGTGGCCTGGTTGTCCAGTGGGGCATCTCTATAAAGTCGGCATGAGTGTGCACTGTCACATGTCAGTACCCAGCCTGATATGACCTTAGATGTTGCCAGGGCATAAACTCCAAACAAACAACAACCCCATCTCATGTAACTCGTCAGTTCACCCCTCACCCAATGCTACTGTTTACAAATACAAGGTATATATATACGAAAGGCCTAAGTGGTACTGATTGCATATTCACTATAGTGATATGAATTGCAAATCGCAATGGCCTGCATTGGTCTGATAAATCTGATATCGAACAGCTCCCCCCCCCCCCTCCCCGCAACTGACCCAATGCGCTTTTTACTTTGTTATGGTTTGCTTTGTTATGGTTATTTATTTTGCTTAGAATTTCAAGCTTCTATTTGGTTTAACTTGCTAAAGGCTCGGTAACATACACGTTAGTGGACCTAGTTGAACGTAGTGGAGGCTAACATAGTTGAACTCAGTTGAACATAGTTGGATGTGGTTGAACGTGGTTGAATGTGGTTGAACGTGGTTGAACGTAGTTGAACGTGGTTGAACGTAGTTGAACGAACCTGACAAGTATGGATGCAGGTATGTTCAACTACGTTCAACTACGTTCAACTACATTCAACTACGTTCAACTACATTCAGCTATGTTAGCCTCCACTACATTCAACTACGTCCACTAACACCTTAATATGTTAAAGGTAAGGACCCAAACATAGATACACATTTTTATATACATATATACATTGTATATTTACCAATAATGACACTGGCGGGATTCGAACCTACATTTCTGCCGTTCCGGGGTTAGCATCCTAAGCATTAGCCTGTCATGTCACCTTGATGCAATCTTACCTGTGCATGTGGCATTTCACCCGTGTAGATCAGTATGCTACACTAAGCTCGTCCCCCTAGAATTGTAATTTGCATACGTACAATTACAAATATCTAGCACCCTTACCTTCTTGCAGTACACAAATAGAGGGAAGATGCAACACTATCCAGTGTGTAGTATGTACAGAATTCTGGTCATGGAACCAATGTTGTCATAGTCATTTTTGCAAACGAGCTGGACTCGAACCCACACTTCTGGCCACACATGCATACAATAAGCTATATATTGAGCTATTTGCTGAGTTATATATACTGAGCTATATATGTGGTATATAACATATTATGCGAGTATAAAAATACGAAGGGAATTTCCTATTATTCTATATTATTATTATTTCTTCATACCATTGTTATTCTCCGTAAGACTATGCACTTGACCAGTGGCGCCACCTGCGCTCACCCCACCCTCTACCTGGCCGACATTGTCAGTCGCGCCGGAGGATTTTTTCTCAGTAGATTTGCAGTAGATATCAGTTAACCACGCGTGGAGAGCACCATGTGAGAGAAAGAGGAACTAATCCCAAATAATGCATATAGTGATGGAATATAAAAGAACATGCATGCTCTTTATTTTTACTCCCATAATCTATTATAGATCCCATATGTAATAAGTGTTGGAACTAATCCCTATATAACGTATATAGTAATAGTGTCTCGCAGGGGTGGAATATAAGAGAATATGCCAGTTTTTCCCATAATTCAAGATAGATAACATATGTAATAAATTGTTAAACTAGTAATGCATATAACGATGGTAATAGTATCTAGGGGTGGAATATAAGAGAATATGCCAGTTTTTCCCATAATTCAAGATAGATAACATATGTAATAAATGTTGAAACTAGTAATGCATATAACGATAGTAACAGTATCTAGCCAAGGTGGAATATAATTGAGAGGAGACCTTTCCCTTTATTTACACTCATATAATTCATTATAGATCACGTATATAACGATTGTTGGGTTGTGGATTTAGCTTCTGTTTATTCAGTCAATACTCATCTCAGAGGCTTTCGTGCAAAGGCTTCTAATATATATTCTGGCTAGCTGCTATGCTGAAGGATCTGCGGTTGACAGGTGTTTAAGGCAAGAATGACAAAGTGGTGCCATTGAAACCAATCTAGATTACGTCTGCCAACAAATGTTATTCTTTTCTGCATAAATCTATCGAATTAGGGAAATATGTTTTGGCTTCCAAGAACTAATTTCGCTTAACTTTCAAGTTGACATCCTTGAATGTGGGTGTATCTAAACCATCTACTCCTAGTCCTAAATGACAAACTGGGGGTGGATTTACTGCTATATTGAACTACTTTGACCTTAGTCATAAGTCAATGACACTAATATTGTTGAAAGTGTGCGCATTTAAACTGTCTGCACCAATATAACAGACTCCCCCTAAATCTACTACTACATACACCCGTGCTGATATGACCTTAGATGTTGCCAGGACGTAAATCTCAAACAAACTACTACATATATTTTAGGGGACAGAATGGACGAACCGGTAAGAGCGCTAGCTAGCTTTCCGTGTCGGAGGTTGTGGGTTCGAACCCCAACCGAGTCAGTCCAATGACTTACACAATTTATATTTGTCGCTACCTACCCTGGTGCTCGGCATTACTAGGATAAGGAAAGAAGTGGTTTTCTCAGCATCAGGATGATGTGACTGAGGGTGATATCGGCCCAGTCTACCAGTGAGGCAACACTATCAAGTCGACATGAGTACACACAGTCACAAGTCAGTACCTGTCCTGTTATGACCATCGAGTTTAGCAGGAAACCTCAAATAAGCAAACAACCATCTACTCCTATATGAAACGACCTTGACCTTGGTGATGAGTTAAGTAAGGATAGCAGTCTGCTTTCACTCTCGAAGTAACCTGTTCGATACGGTGACGCTCTCTGATAGCAAAACATTGCAATGGTACCCTGGATGCAAAAATTCTCTATTTTGTCTCTTTGACTGACAACGCACGTTCAACTCATCACTTGACGTCTGGCCCTTATTCCAGCCATCTCAACCAGTTCGCATATAATCTATTCTTTCTTCCAGTACTTATTGTTTCTCCACCAAACAGCTGCATGGGTCTTTTTGTGTGTTTTTAAGTCTTTTGTTTGTTAAATGTCCCTCGTATAGTAAGTTGGGGTGCCATAGCGATGGTTTTTTGCCCTGTGAGCCAATATTGAGGAGTGTGTGCGTGTGTATATATAATATATGTACATATATATATACATATATATATATATGTGCTCTATAATCCATTATAGGAATATAAACAAGGACACTACCGATCTTCAGTTCCCTATGTAATAGTTAGCACTTATCCTATCTAGCTGACCCTGTTATTATGACATAGATCACGGTGGCGCCCCCTGCAGTAAAACCTCTCTAAATCGACCGACCATGGGACAGACTTTAAATTGTCCATTGAGGGAGGTGGTCGGTTTACGGAGTTTTTAAATTTTTATAATGGTATTGTATGGACGATCATTTGGGACCCAAATAAAGTGAGTGATATAGGGGAGTGGTCGATCTGTTGAGGTGGTCGGTTAGAGGGGTTTTACTGGATATATATAGTGAGTATATTCATGTACGTGTATAAATCTTCGGCTGGAGGTATTGTTATTATTATGTATTATGATATATTGTACGCTTCTATTATCATTATCTACCAATGCTATTTCAGCTATGCTTTTGGCCGAGCCTGCTGGTGACGGTGGCGCCGCCACCGGCAGATCCATGTACTTATGCTCCAACTACGCCTGATTCACTTGACTGCTCTTATATATAAGGCGGTGAGGAGAAACCGTGTTGACTGATGGGTTCTTTTGTTTTTATTATTGTGAAGACGTCCTAAATCAAAGAATATTTCTCTGCAAGATGATTTGTCCTAGTCATGGTGTTCTACTTTGTAGTCGCTTCCATGAAGAACACATTGAGACCATAAGCCTGAAATTAGCTATATATATTTAACATATGTATTATATATATCGCAAATCTTATATTTATTACATATCTTATATATCTTATTTAATATGGATTACAACAAGATGGGATGGCCGAATGAGTTAGGGCGTCCGTCTCCCGTATTGGTAGACCATGGGATCATGGTTTCAGACCCTGGTCGAGTCAAACCAATGACTTAAAAATTGATACTTGTCGCTTCCTAGCCAAGCACTCGGAATTATTAGGATAGGGTAAGGGCTGGTTCGCTCAGTGTCAAGATAATGTGACTGAGTGGGATATCAGGTCATGGTGCTGGCGATTTGGTCTCTCAGTGGGGCAGCACTATACAGTTGCCATCAATGCGCACTGTCACAAGTCGGTACCCATCCTGATATGACCATAGATGTAAAACAACAACAAACAACAACAAACAATACGGATTATCAATCTTATCAACCATATTTTACATATTATATCTTACATATAAATTAGGTATGTAATACTTATGCCTATACTATATACTATATACTATATACTACATATTACATACTATATACTATATCCTATACACTATACATTACACACTACATACTAGATACTACATACTATATACTATATACAATATGGTATATGCTATATACTACATACTATATAATATATACTATATATTATATATTATATACTATGTGCAGTACTACATACTACATATTATATATTATATATAACTACAGCGATTAGTAAGTATTACCATTATGACCTCAGGAATGCAAGAATAGTCCTGTTCGATATAAGTATAAATGTCTGGTAGCCATGTTTGTGTCTGCTTCTAACAATCTTATTGAACGGGTGGCTAGCCACGCTACCACCACCCAGGTCAGAGCCTCGACCGCTGAACTCACCCCGGGTGGGGTCAGGCGGTTAGAGTGTCAGGGGTGGGGTTGGAGGAGATGGGTTGGAGGCGGAAGGGGGGGCGGGGGGGGGGGGGAGGGGCGGACCAGATGACAGTGATCCCCAATTCCATCCAGTACCAAAGCTCCCCTCCATATAATCGTGGACCCATGTTTGTAGATGCGGGATATTAAGGGGGAGGGGGAGGGAGGGGGAGGGGGAGGGCGGCAGGTCACTTCCTATCAGGACCGCACTTCGTCCACACCTCTCTCTATCTCCTCTCTGCTGGCCATGCTCCTCCTTGATATTGTCTGAAAAGAGTTCCAGGAGGGGGAGCCCGCCAGCATTTCACTTTCTATTCTTACTCTGTCCATGTCTTTGGCTCGCCGGCTGGTCACCATAGAGCAAATAGACACGGTCCTTTGACTCAACCCACCTCATTTCTCTTTCCTATAATCTACCCTTTTTTTTTCTCCCAGGCTTACTTCTCCCCCTGCTCAAGGGAGTTGTTTGCTTGGGTGGGGCCCTTTACCTTATCGTTTCTCTCACTTTGTTCTTGTTGCTGGAACCGCTGTACCCACCTTTGACCGTCCCTTCCTCCTAAATCCTTGCTGCTGTCGATTGGATACGAGTGCTCTGCTACTGCTGGACCGGAGAGATTCGGGGCCACCCCAATGCTTTGCCATTTTGAATGTTGTAAAGACATCCTCCAGCTTCTACAACCGTCCCTACTGAAGATTAATCTTCAACCAAAGATTGGACTGATTTATCGGGGGAGGGAAATAGTAATTTATATCCGAGTTGCCAATAATGACCCGGTGTTTAGAGCAATCAGTCGTGTTGCAATGGGTTGACAAAGGCTTAGTAACAGCTGACTCTCTCTCTATATATATATGCTGTATAAGGCATTATGCGAGTGTAACAAGGCCAGAAGCTTCCATATCCACAGCATAGGCCGTGAATATCGCCTATGCTGCCGACACGGCGTAAAGAAACTACCAATCAATCAATCAATCCATCTGCTCCTCAGCCCTAGCCTTGATTTAGTCATCTACTGTTCCAGCGTAGTCAAACTCAGATCCATTGGGGCGGGGGTGCCCCCCCCCCCCCATCTGTGCATGCACCACTTCCCCGTCCCCCAGCCTACACTCACTGCACCACTGAAAATTATATATACACATACAGTAAAACCTCTCTAAATCGACCGACCTTGGGACCGACTTTAAGTGGTCCATTTAGGGAAGTGGTCAGTTTAGGGAGTTAGAATATGGCTACAATGGTATTGTTGGGATCCAACTAAAGCGATGTTTTTACTGTACAGTAAAACCTCTCTAACCGACCACCTCCACAGATCCACCACTCCCCTATATCGATCGCTATATTTGTGTCCCACCAACACCATTGTAACCATATTGTAACTCCCTAAGCCGACCACCTCCCTACAGTGACCAAGTAAAGTCGGTCCAAAGCTTGGTCGAGTTAGAGAGGTTTTACTGTGTATATATATATATATATATATATATATATATATATACAGGTGCAGGTGAGACGAGGGTTGGGGTCACTGAACCAAAACGAGGTGTACGAGTGACGTCAGTGAAGCATAGCATATATGCTAGTTAAAACACAGCATAGGCTAATTAAAACACAACATATTCTAATTGAAACATATATTCTACGTGAAACAGCGTAGAATAGTTGAAACACAGCATCATCATCATCATCATGCTGTCGGTTGCGATGTGACAAAGACTGCTTTCATTACTTGACTGCCGCTCTCTATTTAGTTCTCTGCTGTGAGAGTGAATTCCACAGCATAGACTATTGGAAATCCAGCATAGTCTAATTAAAGACTAGGCTAGTTGAAATATAACATAATCTGGTTGAAGCCCAACATAGTCTATTTGAAACATGTTGAAAAACTAGTTGAAATCCAGTATAGTCTAGTTGAAATAAAGCATGGGCTAATTGAAGCACACAATAGGCTAGTTCAAACACAGTATAAACTAGTTGACATACAGCATAGATTAGCTTAACAGTGTAGACTAGTCCAAACACAGTGTAGACTAGTTCAAACACAGCACAGACTAGCTCAAATCCAGCTCAGACTAGCTCAAACACAGCATAGACTAGTTCAAGTTCAGCACAGACTAGTTTAAACACGGCACAGACTAGCTCAAACACAGCACAGACTAGCTCAAACACAGCACAGAATAGCTCAAACACAGTGTAGACTAGGTCAAACACAGCAGACACTAGTTCAAACACAGCATACACTAGTTCAAACACAGCATACACTATTACACATACACGATAGACTAGTTCAATCACAGCTCAGGCTAGTTCAAATACAGCATTGACTAGTTCAAACACAGCATACACTAGTTCAAACACAGCATACACTAGTTCAAACACAGCATACACTATTAAACATACAGGATATACTAGTTCAAACACAGCTCAGGCTAGTTCAAATACAGCATTGAATAGTTCAAAGACAGCCTACACTAGTTCAAACACAGCATACACTAGTTCAAACACAGCATACACTAGTTCAAACACAGCATACACTATTACACATACACGATAGACTAGTTCAAACACAACACAGACTAATTCAAACATAGCACAGACTAGCTCAAACACAGCATAGAATAGTTTAAACACAGCATAGAATAGTTGAAATACAGCATAGAATAGTTGAAGCACAGCACAGACTAGTTGAAACAGAGCATAGACTAATTCAAACATAGCGCAGACTAGTTCAAACACCACATGGACTTGTTCAACCACAGCATTGACTAGTTCAAGCAAAGCATAGACTAGTTAAAGCACACGATAGACTTGTTCAAACACAGCACAGATTAGTTCAAAAAGAGCATGCATAGACTAGTTCAAACACAGCATGGACTAGTTCAAACACAACATGGACTAGTTCAAACACAGCATGGACTAGTTCAATCACAGCATAGACTAGTTTAAATACAGCATAGACTATTTCAAACACAACAGTTATTGGCCAGACAGCTGCATAGGTGATAGTCCTGGTGGGGTGGAGGGAGGGAGGGAGGTAGGAGTTGTGGGAAGGGAGGGAGGGGGAGGGTGTGGGTAGGGAGGGAGGGTGAGGAGGGAGAGGAAGGACTGGCTGCTCCAGGGTCCGTGTGGAGGGTTACGCTGAGTGGGTGCTGACACTTGTTTAGTTAACTTTGGTTTCCTCCAGGCCATTAACCTACTGCACACAAGATGCCGACTCACACACGGCCAAGCACAGTCCCCCTAACCTCTCCCCATCACCTCATCACCCCATCACCCCTTTATCCCACCACACCTATACCAGCCCCATCACCCCATAACCCCATCACTCCATCACCCCATCACACTCTCACACCCTCACACCCTCACACCCTCACACCCTCACACCCTCACACCCTCACCTGATCCTGATGTGAATATTCGATACATCTCAAAATATTCATATTCTAGAATGACCGTCTGCATTGTGCTTAAAACGTAAGCCTTCACTTTTCAGGTATATATGTGAACAATTTTCCACTGCTCATCTGTAAGGTTCTGTATATTGATATAATAAATACCTATCTCTTTGCATTTTCAAAATACACTGCATGCGATGTGTTGCTTATTGTTTCTGCAGTAGTGTTTGTTAGGATACTGCCCCCTGGTGGAACAAAATAGCATTAGCCAATAGCTCCCAAGGCCTATTTATGATACGCCACCTAGTGGTTCGTGTTGCCCTGGTTAAAAGCTTAATCGAGGTGAAGTTCGTTCCTTCATTGGTAGGTAGGTACCTGTCTGTGTTAGAGGTGGAACCAGTTTGGGACTTCCACAGTATGCTATGCACGGGGAGCTAGAAGTGCCCATACACATTACAGCCTTGAACTGTTTCCCTCTAGAGACCCTGAATAGACAGCGACACCATTCCGAAATTGTCCGGCCCTATTAACAGCCTGATCCCAATGCATCACCCTTCTGTCATTGCTCTCACCTCCCGTGGGTACCATGTATTAGGAATCCATTAACCAGTCTAAGCAGACTGCATTAATAAACCACTGATCCAAAACAGATAGTTGTTTGGTTGTTGGAGTTTTACGTCCTGGCAACATGTAAGGTCATATTAGGATGGGTACTGACTTGTGACAGTGTGCACTCATGGCGACTGTATAGTGCTGTCCCACTGGGAGACCAGGCCACCAGCACCGTGACCTGATATCCCACTCAGTCACATTATCCTGACACTGAGCCAACCAGTCCTTGCTCTATCCTAATAATTCCGAGCACCTGGCTAGGAAGTGATAAGTATCTATTTTTAAGTCGTCAGTTTGATTCAACCAGGGTTCGAACCCGTGGGATCGAATCCCATGATCTCCCAACACGGTAGACGGACGATCAACTCATTCAGCCATCCCGTCTGGTCGACCAAAAGAGATGCGAGTAGACTACAGGCGGAAGGCAAATTGGGATAAATTGTACATTCTTTAAACTTGTGCTATGTTGCATTAAGTTATAGCCATTATGTATGTAAGCACATAAATCTGCTGTAAATGATGTTGGGGGGAAATGATCTGTTGATTCTGCTTTGAAAACATAATTGCTCCAAGGAGGGCAGAGGAAATGGTAGATTGAAAAGATGTTGGTATTAAAAGAACATCCTTGAATAACTTTAATGTTAACTACTGTGGGATCATTTGTGTGGACATTTTTAGACAAAGTACAATTTAAGCACCCCATCCGTCACCTCCCTCTGTAAATCCCGCCTCACATGGGCCGATAATTTGACTAGAATTATATTGATCTAGAATCATATTATGGCCATTAATCGGTTGATTTCAGATATCTAGACTACTGGTTCGATATTGACGATGGTTCAGTTATGTTTCATTTAATACCGATTATTTGACAGAAACCTTACCGGTCCCCGATCAACGTGATTCAAATTGAGATATCGGTTAGTGTGTGCTTGGCTTTATTTAAGTGGATTATGTGTGTCTCGACCCAAGGAGGGTTGCCACATGGTGGAACATATTTACAAAGACCATGTCATAACACTCGCTATTTTGTTGTTAGCTGCGTTTGACTAGATCGAGTCCCTTGGTTACATCACAGCAAACAGCTGTGTGCTTTGCTGTTGTATTGTGGGTTACTTTCCCAGGGGGAAAAAGAAGTGAAGGTTACACGAACGCTTTATGGGCAATTATGACGTTTGGAAATTGTGAATATGTGATGTTTATCTGGTGCGGTAGGGTTACTATGAAAAGAGAAGGTTTAACTGGCTGTGGGGTGCAAATGCTTTTTGGGGTTGGTGTTGTTGTTGCTTGGATGTTGAGTGTTAGGGGGTAAAGCCCCAGTCAGACCTCACCGGATTGAGGAACCGGATAGAAAACGGACACTGTCCGGTGAAATACGGCAATGTACGGTTTATATACGGTACCCATCCGGAGTGTCCGTTCTATCTCCGGTGGTGTCGGGAAGTGTCTGGTACAAGTTTTGAACATGCACAAAACTTGTACCGGACACCACCGGACTGACGTGTATGGTTGGTGCCCGGTTTTAAGTCCGTTTTGTCTGTTTCATGTCCAGTACCCATCCGTTACGTCTCCGGTTTGCTTCCTGCCAAGTCCGTTGACGGTTTGGGGGGGGGGGGGTGTTTGTTTTTTTATTGCGGGAATTCGGTCAGTATATGTTTTTGGCGTGTCCGTGAGCAATCCGGTACGTCCGTTTGACATTCGGTTTTCATCCGTTTCTCGTCCGTTTCTCATTCATTTCTCGTCTGGTGGATATTCGTTAATGTACGTTCCTTGTCCGTTTAGCATCCGTTTCATCCGGCGGCCGTTGCAACAGTTCGACACATTTCGGTACATTTTGATACCGGACTAGACAATTCTTTGTCCGGTTTATGTCCGTTGCTCAATCCGGTAAGGTCTGACTGGGCCTTACAGGAGGGAAGTTGGGGAGGGGGATTCAGTGTCGGTTTTATATTATATTCATTAATTAACTGCACGATAGGAATTTATTAATATTTAACATAAATACAGCAAGATGGTTAATCGGATATGATGGAATGTTGTTACTGGTAAGCTTTGTAAGTTAGTTGGTTGGTATTTTTTTCATGGTGTTCTCTTTTTTTTTTCTTAACGTTAGTAGTTCTGCTTCCTCATATAATATTTGTGGGTCTCCATGGTACCAGTCCTTGAGTCATGGCTATGGGGGCAGAGTCCCAGTGTTGATGGAAGAGTGAGGGAGGCAGGACACCCTGAACCCGACCCCCAACGCTCTTTCCTGTCCTCCCTATTGGCGAGAGAATATTGGATAGGTATTGATGTGCGTTTACATTTCTGATAGATTTGTGGTATTTTTAGAAGCTGGTGCCGTTTTTGTACTGCCGGAAGGAAGCACCCTTGTTATTGTTACCAGAGAACTAATGACACCATGGTTCACGCTTAGTGTCATCTTGCATTAATCAAGCTGAAAATTAATTTACTCAGTCATTTCCTCATATTTAATCAGCTCTATTATTTTCTATTATAGGGATTCAATATTGGTTAATCTATCCTAGATATCACCCACTTCATTGACAAATGGCGGTTGTGGGGAGGGGATGTCCATACCTTAACCTAAGCCGCTGCGGGCATTGACTTTGGCAACGACTAAAAGTCATCTGTTTTTGCAGACGACAATTGGCACCTGAGGACTAATGCACTAAAAATAGCTTCGGTGTTTTCTTATTGAAGAAGAGACCGACTTCAGTGAGTTGAATGCCAGCAGACGACATTTGCCCTCCCCTAAACTGGATGAAAACAAGAGAAAACTAACAATGGATGAGTTAGAACTTTGTGGAAGTTGGAAATTAACTCAACTGGACAAGTAGAGTTATCTATAATGCGCCGGTTGCATGACCAGTCTGCTTGTGCGTGTGAACAGCTTAGTTAAGGGCCTTATGTGTATGTATATATATATATATATATATATATATATATACATGCATATATATCGGCATACATAATCAGTTCTCTGTCTGTATTTCCACTGTCAGCTATCTCAATCACCATCTCCATCATCACCATCAGCGTTGCTATGCTAGGTAAACACTAACCAACATGGTAACTGGAGAATCGTAGCACTGTAACGATGTGAACCTGAAGGCAGCGCCAAAATCTGTCTCCAATTATTTAAAATGTAGTCGCTCTTGTTTTGATACTTGGTTCTTGTGTTTATAATTTAATGGGGGGGGGGGGGTGTCTGGATATTTAATTTAGTGTAGTACTACCTTAATGCTTACATCCTGGTAAGAAGGACTGACCTAAATAAAGCATTTTTTACTGAGTTGCTTGTTGGAGTCACATATCATTATCAACACATGTACCCTACCCATCATGCACCACCTCGCCACCTCGCGAATTGTGACGTTCCTATGGGACAATACCAGTATCCAAGTTAGGTATGTGAAGGATCAATTTTAGTTAATGTTTTAGTTTTGAAAATATTATGCTTTCATCGGAGTGTGCACCTTTAATAAAGTGTAGCAATGCTTGCTTATGGGGGGGGGGGGGGGGGGGGGGTTCGTGACCTAGCGGTCACTGGCTGCAGGACTGCAGCATTGCTAAACGGCGCCACTAAAACGGCCCGTTTTTTGGTAGTTTTTGTTTTTTTGTAGCAATGTGGAGGAGGTGTCCATATATAGCCTGGTAAACATTCATGATTTGTGTCCGAAACTAGAATGCCCCATACACGACAAGAGCCCAAGTTGTAGTAGTTGTCTCACTACCACAGTATCACCACATACACACACACACAGATCGCACTATCATTACAACAGCAACATTTTCCCCACCACCCGTCCCCCAAATGGCTGGAATGTGCGGCGATCCGCCCTAATGGAATGCAAGTGGTCCGTGCAGTGTGCTCCGATCACGTGACGTCGGACAACGCCATGTGACCTAATTCTCACCTCGAGGTCACCGTGTCGCGGTGCTATGGCAACAGGCGTCTGTTCTATCAATAAAGCTCCCGATCTCCCCCCCCCCCCCACCTCACCCCACCTCACCTCACCTCACTCCACTGTCCACTCAACCCCACCTTATCATCCAACGTTGTGCATCCTTAAATATTTATTCCTTTGGAGTTATGTAGTGCATATTAGTTCATAGTGCTATCGTCGCTATCCTTTTCACAAACAAATAGCAAGTCGATTGTACTGCATGTATCAAGGTCAGGTTCAGTTATTTAAATGTTGCCTGTGTTTGTGTGTGTTTCTGTTCTTAAAGCTGCATAGTCCGATGAAAATATCAAATTTTCAAAAGGAGAAAACAGTCCCCCCCCCCCCCCAATAGCCGATGTCTATTTTTGTGTGTAATGGGGTCGTTAAACAAACAAACAAACAACAGAAAACTTATCTAGATTTGAACCTACATATACAACTTAGATATCTGCGCACTTATTAAGCATCTATTGCTGAACAGAAGTGCATGCTATGTCAATGTAATAGAACCTGTTACTGCTGAAGCCTATGGGATCCAAGTTTTGACAAGTATGCCCAAATTAATGTTGCACTTCAAATACAAGTCATTTTAAAGCAAAGTTACTTCAAGCTAAAATAAGGTAGATTCTAATGATCAACCTAATATATTTATCTCAGAAAATGACAGAAACTCAAAACCATCGGACCACGCAACTTTGCGGAAAATTAAGGGAGTATTTGGAAATTCCGTCTCTAAACATTGAAATATTGGAGATTCCAATTCCGAGTGTAATCATTGTGCGTGCTTTTGTTCCATTAAACAAAGAAAACGAAGGAATGTTGGAGAAAAGGGAAGACTTTATTGGGTTTTTTTTTTTAATGCTGGGGTGTGGATTCTCTTGTGAAACAAGGCTGGCTATTGGCTATTGGTGGCGGGGGTTTGGCGTTGATGCAGCCGGGTACGATTTGCATGTTAGAAGCAGGGCCGTCATCGGCATATTTTATGGTCCCCGGCTTCTCGTTAATACATGGGTGGACGGCGTTGCTTAATGTGTGGGTGGACGAGATTGGCTTCGGGGCTGGGGTTGAATAAGGGTTTGGTCAGTGCATGGGTTGTGTGTGTGTGTGTGTGTGTGTACTTGGATGGATGGAGAAGGTGCTGTGGGGAATCAGTAATACATTGACCCCCCCCCCCCGCCCCAATCCCCTCTCTGTCTATTGATCACTCGTCTCAGAGTTGGTATTACACCCACCTACTCCTACCTATTATTTACTCACCACCACCCACTCACTGCCATCCACCCACTCACCACTACTCACTCACCGTCACCCACTCATCATCACCCACTCATCACCACCCATTCACCGCCACCCAATCAACACTACCCACTCACTACAAAACACTAATTACCCCCACCCACTCATCGCCACCCACTCATCGCCACTCACCACCATCCACTTACTGCCACCCACTCACGGTCACCCACTCACTACACACCACTCATCACCCCCACCCACTCATCACCACCCACTCACCGTCACCCATTCCCCAGTACCCACTTTCACCACCACCTACTCACTACAAACCACTCATTACCCTCACCCACTCATCTTCACCCACTTATCTTCACCCACTCACCACCACCCACTCACCGTCACCCATTCACCACCACCCACTTTCACCACCACCCACTTTCATCACCACCCACGCAATACCACCCACTCACAGTCGCCCATGCATCACCACCTAGTCACCACCCACTTATCACCATCCACTCACCGCAACCCACTTTCACCACCCTCTCACCGCAACCCACTCACCGCAACCCACTCACCACCACCCACCACCCCACCCAATCAACACCACCCAATCACCACCACCCACCACCCCACCCAATAACCACCACCCAATCATCACCACCCAATCACCACCACCCAATCACCACACACCAACTCCTATCATCAAACCACTCACCGGCCATCCTCCACTACTTCCCACCACCCACCAACATTCTAAACCCACACCCCACCACCTCACCACCCAACAACATTCTTCACCCCCACCACCCAACACCCCATCCTCTATTACCACTCCTGCCACCACATTTTTATCATCTCGTCTCGAGAATCCCCAGGTCCACGCACGCTCTAGGCAAATGCGCATGCGCATGCGCTCGCGCGCCAGTGCATGCACACCAACGGACACATGGGCGCACATGCAATCTGCTTGACCTGTTGGATCCCTGTTGGATCCCGACTGGGTTTGAGATATATGGGTGTGTAATCTGGGATGCACACACTGAACCAGCACCAAATATCTCTGATTATTGGTGGAACCTTCAGTGAAAACTAGACCAGACGGGATGACCGAATGAGTTAGAGCGGCCGTCTCCCATGCTGGTAGATCGTGGGGTCATGGATTCGAACCCTGGTCGAGTCAAACCAATGACTTAAAAATTGATACTTGTCGCTTCCTAGCCAGGCACTCCGCATTATTAGGATAGGGCAAGAACTGGTTGGCTCAGTGTCAGGATAATGTGACTGAGTGGGATATCAGGTCATGGTTTCCCGGTGGGCCAGCACTATAAAGTCACCATGAGTGATCACTGTCACAAGTCAGTACCCGTCCTGATATGACCTTAGATGTTACTAGGACGTAAAACAACAACAGACAAACAAACAAACATCAGTGCAAACTGGTTGCAGCAAATTACAATATGCCATGGCTATATTTGTTTGTTTAGCGACCCCCCGAGCACAAAAAGTACACATCGGCTATTGGGGGGGGGGGGGGGGGGGGGCAGGGCTATGCTAACTAGGTTATTTGCCACCTGTCGAAGTCAGCAGCGAGTTTAATAATAATAATAATAATAAAATATTTATTTCCACATTATCATTGTACATACAAGTTGATATTTATATCAGTAATGTTTCACATGAAAAGGGAGAAAGCAGAAGTACAATACAATGTTCTTTACAGTGCTCTGGGAAAATTGAAGCCGAGCCTAAGTTAAAAAGTTAGGGACGCCTGAGAACAGACTGGATTCTACCAACCATGTCACACTCCTCTGTGTGGTCAGCCTGACATCATGTAAATCAAGCCGGCCACAAAAAGCCCTTTTCTGTGACTTGACTCGGGGGCGTCAGGTCTAGCTGTCAGCCCAGTGTGATAAATGGCCCTGCAAGATACTCGCCAACAAAGGCCCTTAGCACCCCCAGCTCCCCTGGTGGCAACTGTACAAACTATTCACAAGCTGTTCACAGGGTAATAGTTAGCTGGGCTCTTGTGGTGGGATTTTGTGTTGGTCTTTTTTGTTGTTGTTTAGTTGTTGTTTTTTGTGCGTGTGTGTTTTTGTTGTTGTTTGTTGTTGTTTGTTGTTGTTTGTTGTGTTTTTTGTATGTGGTTTTTGGAGTTGGTTTTTCTGTTTCTTGGTAGGTTCGTCCGGGGTTAGGGGGGGGGGGGGATTATTCATCTTTTTTGTGAATCTCATGGAATCCTTCGATATCTATGATACATGCCCATCCCACGATTTACTTATCTAATCCAAAATAGAAAGATAATGGGATCGTTGTTGTGGCAGGTCTTCGAATAACGGTGGGGTTAGTTTACAAGCATATTCTATGTTGTTGTGCTTATGACATTGTCAATTCGATTGATCATGGTGACATTTGTTTATCTAGCAGGCACTGCTGACCTGTTTCGTCGCCACGTCGACGTTATGCAGACAACAATATTCCTATATGCCTCGCTGAGTGAAACCGGTGCTTGTTCACCAAACATGCGCTCCATGGAAATAGGGGTGGCGGTGGGGGGTATTGGGGTGACTTTTTATGGAGCACGTAACCGTCGATGACCAATCAGCAAACAGTTTTTGGATGTTAATCGAGCCTCGGGTTCCTCTTTTATAGCTTAATTATGCACACCATATTATATATAATATATAATAAACAATAAATAATATATAATATATAATATATAACATATAACATAATATATAGCATGTAATATATCATATGCAATGTTAATATATATGTAATATGAACATGCAATATATAATAATATATAATAATTACAATAATGTATAATAATGTATAATTTATAATACTGTATAATAATGTATAATAATATATAATAACAATAGATAAAAATATATAAAAATATATAATAATATATAATAATATATCATAATACATCATAATATATCATAATATATCATCGTATATCATATTCAACATATATCATATACAACATATATCATATACAACATATATCATATACAACATATACAACATATATCATATACAACATATATCACATACAACATATATCATATATAATTTATTGTATATGAAACATTATATATATTATATGTTATATATAACCACGCATCATATACATATATATGCTGTATAATTAATATGCATATATATACACAACATATTGTGCCACCATTAAGTCTTGGCATGTTCACTGTACCATGATTATATACTAGCTGCAGGCGAAACACTGAACCTGCAGCCAAACCGCGACACTAGCGCCACCACCGGCTGCTTTCTACATTATCCAGTCCTGTATGTCATTCTCATTCGCCGCCCAAAAATAAAATACAATACTGAGTGGCGAGTGATGAGAAGCTGTTTGTTGTGTGGTGGGCATGCGGTGGCGACATTACCAGTCATATTGAATAAGTAATTTACAGACTAAATAGATCGTACAGGGAAACCGCCCCTATGTATACGCATATAGTTATTATAATTCACATATACCACATATAAAGGAGCGTGCATTACCTGTATGCATAGACATCTTTTATCGACATATAAATATATATTCTGGTTGTTGGAGTTTTACGTCCTGGTAACATCTAAGGTTATATTCCGTCCTGATATGACATTAGATGTTGCCAGGATGTAAAACTCCAACAATCAACCAATCTAAGGTAATATCAGGATGCATACTGACTTGTGACACTGCGCACTCATGGTGACTTTATAGTGCTGCCCCACTGGGAAATCAGGCCACCAGCACCATGACCTGATGTCCTACCCAAAAGTCCCAATATCCTGATGCTGAGATAACCAGTCCTTGCCCTGTCCTAGTAATGCCGAGTGCCAAGCTAAGCAGCGACAAGTATCAATTTTGTATGTTATTGGTTTGTCTCAACCGGGAATTGAACTCCTGATCTCCAGCACTGGAGGCTTAGGTATGTGTACGGTTTTTATGATTTGGTGTATGTAATATTCCATAGATTGTTTTGAAATCGCCTGAAGGGTTCTAGTCAGGAGTCGGTGTATGCAGTGATTATGGGGGGGGGGGGGGTTTAAATGGTTAGGTCTGGTGATTTTATATGATCATGCGAAGTGATTTTAAAGGAGTACGTGTACTATTGCTTTCAATTAATCCAAGTGATTTTCTAAGGATAAATCAGCTGCCGACATTCTTGAATATCGAAGTGTGTGTGCGTGTGTGTGTGTGTGTGTGTGTGTGTGTGTGTGTGTGTGTGTGTGTGTGTGTGTGTGTGTGTGTGTGTTGATCCAAATGTGCGCGGCCTAATAGATTTTGTTGGTTGATGGTTGGTTGTTGTAATGTTACGTCCTGGCAACATCTAAGGTCCTATCAGGAGGGGTGAGGTTGAAGGAGGGTGAAGGTGGAGGTGAAGGATGTGAATGAGGCTACCCGGAAGTGTGTGTGTGGGGGGGGGGGGGGGGGGGGGGGGGGGGGGGTAAGGTGCGGGGTAGGATGGGGACTGGGGTGGGGGGGGGGGGGGGGGGGGGGGGGGTGGGGGTAGGATGGGAGTGGGGATGGGGGGGGGGGGGGGGGTGCTGAGAGTGTGGCGGTGGTGTGGGGGTGGCAAGGAGGAAGGGGGGGGGGGGGTTACCCAGTACCAAGCGACCAGTCCTTTTAAGCTAATGATGTCCGCCCCGCTCTGACAAGATGCGTTGTGCGCGTTCGCAAACATCCGCCACAATCGGCCAGCCAGCGTCGGGGACCACGCGCAGGCCTTCTCCTTACTACCGCCACATAGTGCACGCGGGCGCCGACAGGGGGCGGGCCGGACGGAGGGTGTGAGAGGGTGATAAATGCAGGGGAGAGGCTGGAGCCGATGGATATGCTGGGACATCAGTGCGACAGTGTCGGGTTGAGCGGAGCAGGCAAGAGCAACCTGAGCTGGATTCGTTGGTTGGTTGGTTGTTGGAGTTTTACATCCTCGCAACATCTAAGGTCATATCAGGGCGGGTACCGACGTGTGACAGTGCGCACTCATGTCGACTTAATAGTGCTGCCCCCTTGGGAGATGAGGCCACCAGCACCATGACCTGATGTCCTGCTCAGTTACATTATCCTGACACCAAGCCACGCAGTACTCGCCCTATTCTAATAATGTCAAGCACCTGGCTAGGATTTAGGAAGTGACAAGTATCAATTCTGTACGTTATTGGTTTGATGACTCGACCGGGAATTGAAAACTCACGATCTCCCGCACGAGGGGAGTGGGGGGGGGGGGGGGGGGGGGGGGGGGGGGTCCCTGCGCTCTACTGATTAGGCTACCGCGCCCGGTCCCCAGGCTGGAGGAGTCGGGTGAAGCCATTCTCACCGGCGCTAAGCAACCCTGGAGGAACAGCAACAGCAGCAGGAGCAGCAGGAGTACTAACCAGTATGGTACCAGCTATCGAGTCACACACACCCGCCCCCACCCACCCGCGCCCCGGGTAGCAGCCTACCGTAGATGCGGGGACAGTCACGGCAGCTACCCGCACAGGCGCCCGGGACTGGCCCGCGGACGGGCAGTTGTTTTAGTACTAGTAGTAGTGGTGCTGGTGGTGCTAACAGTGGTAACACTAACAGTGCCACCTGGTGGCAGACCGGCGCCCACCTGCTGAGGTGCTCCCGGTGCTGGGTGTGCGACAGGGCGGTGTCCTCCAGGAGGTGGCTTGTGGTTTAGCATGGCGGGCGTCATGTGCTTGCACCACCCGTGTCAGGGAGACTCTGACCGACCCGATATCAGACCCGATAAGGTATGGAATATAGCCACTGTCGGCACCGGAAGTGTTGTAGTAATGGAGTTGGGTTTGTGGGGGTGTGTGGTTTTTTTTTTCGGGGGGGGGGGGTTATAATTTTATATTTCGGCATGTAGGTACGCAATTTGTGTGGTAGTCTTGGTGGGTTTGTTGACTTGGTTGTTTTTTCTTTTCTTTTAAAAAACATGTATGTAGCATGTAAGTACGGAATTTTTGTGATATTTCTGATGGGTTTGTTGGAGTGTTTCTTTTTCTTTTCTTTTTTAAATAATTTTATGTAGCATGTAAGTACGCAATTTTTGTGATATTTGTGATGGGTTTGTTGGGGTGTTTCTTTTTCCTTTTCTTTTTACAAAAATTTGTACGTTGACATGGAGATCTTTGTGTGGTCAAATTGCCGATTGGATCTTGGCACGAACTTCCTCATTGATAACATGGTCTTCATATGAGATATGTACCTTATTTCTATGGTTTGTTTTCTGCTTTGGAGCTCTGCTGTGAGGGGCCGTGGTTACCCACCCTTCCCCCACTCCCACGCCCTCATGCACACCCACACCCACACCCACATGGCATATCTTGATAAGTAAGACCCCCAGCCCACCATACACCCACTCCATTACATAATTTATCCCTAACAATAATTTCGTTATACCCACATAATAACTTATATACTTTATAATTTATTACGGGTATATAAAGAAGGACACTACCAGTATCAGTTCTTCATCTCCTTACAACCGCCTTATATTATAGTTTATACGTATATGTAAACATCAGGGGCCAAATGTATGAACAACTTTTTATCGGCTCCGGTGTTAAGGGTGGCTGCCGGGTTAGCTAACGCCAGTGTTGGAAAATGGGTCACGGGGTATGTATGAAGCCAAAGCATGGTGGTGTTAGCTAACCTATGCGTTATTTATAGATTTGAGGAACCCCTCTGAGCCTGTTGCCGGCGAGCACCGCTATTTAACAATATAGGCGCTGATGCGGCGGCAGTGGCATTAATATCGTGTCGATTTTAGGGTTAATTTAATTAAATTTCACGTTTTGAGTATGTAATTCTGTTAAATATGATCGCGTTGAATAGATTTGGGCCTAATCAGTACCTAACACCACCGGGCACCAGCAACCCTTGTTATTGCTGAGCCTGTTCCCGGCGAGAATGGCTATTTGACAAAGTCGCCGCCGATGCGGTGCCGATGCTGTTAATTTCGCTTCGATTATTGGTTTCAATTGACCAAAGTTTGGCGGTGGCGTTAATATCGCTTCGATTTTGTGGTTAATTTGACCAAATTTCACTTCTTGAGTATCTTATTCTGTTAAATGTGATAACATTGAATAGATTTGGGCCTAATATATAGCCGCCAATTCGACAGCAGCGGCGGTGGCAGTGGCTGCAGCGGCAGCGATTTGTTTTGTTTGCATTCGTCGATTCGACAATATTAATATCGCCGCCGATGTAGCAGCGGCGTTAATATCGGTTCGATTTTGGGGTTAATTTGATAAAAAATCACTTTCTGAGTATGTAATTCTGTTAAATATGATAGCATTGAATAGATGTGGGCCTAATCAACACCTAACACCGCCCGTAAACTTGGTACGGAGTGGCGTTAGTGTAGGCGATGTTAAACTCACGGCGTTACCATAACACTGCTCCATACATAGCGACTTTTCGCCGCTAAACAATAAATCCCATCCAAAACTAGCTTAGGCTCGCTAACACCGCTCCATACATATGGCCCCTGGGTTAAGTTCCCTCTCCACACACAGCGGTGACACTTTACTTGCGAGTGGTCCACTATCACCCATTAACCGGCACCACTGACCGGATTTTAAAATAGTCAATAGTTGATATATATATATATGTATATATATGTAGATATATGTTTGTTTGTTGTTGTTTTACATCCTAGCAACATCTAAGGTCATATCAGGACTAGTACCGACTTGTGACAGTGCGCACTCATGGTGACTTTATGGTGGTGCCCCACTGGGAGACCAGGCCACCAACAAAATGACCTGATATCCCACTCAGTCACATTATCCTGACACTGAGCCAACCAGTCCTTGCCCTATCCTATTAATGCTGACCACCTGGCTAGGAAGCAACAAGTATAAATTTTTAAGTCATTGGTTTGACTTGACCAGGGTTCGACCCACGGTCCCATGGGTTTATATCCCCCGATCTCCCAAAACAGGAGACGAACGCTCAACTCATTTGGCCATCCCCTCTGGTATATATATATATATATATATATATATATATGTAGAGAAAGAACGAGAGCGGGGTAGAAACTGAGACAGAGAAACAAATGTCTACCTGAATCCACGTGTGATTGCATTCATTTGCTGTGTACATGAGTTTGCCAATGCATATGTGTAGAATCTACTTGAAATAAGTTTGGTGGGCCCAAGCCAGTATTTTTGTTGTTCCTGATTAAAATAAAACCAGGCCAAGCTTTCCACACCTGCGCTATCTAACCAGCAAAACGACAGGTGTGCAGTGGTGGTAGCCGATATGGACGCATACCCACTGCGGCAAAGTCGGCGAGAAGAGATATTAGCAGGACAGTTAACTCTCCCAGCACCAGCGAAATAACCAAATATTATTAAATCTGTGCAATATTCCGTGCAGTGCACTATCAACCGACTCAGAAGTTGTGCTTGCAAGAGCTCTGAGAAATTTACATGATTTATTATACACAAATAAGTATATACATATATATGTATAGCAGGAGCGGCACGTAGCTCAGGCGGTGGAGTACCCACCTGTGAAGGTATGGGTCATCCTATCGATCCTGCCCAGTGGACATATTTACAGTTTGGGCTATTTTCCATTCCAACCAGTGGTCCACAACTGGTTCATCAAAGGTTGTAGTATGTGCTGTCCTGTCTGTGGGAAAGTGTATATAATAGACCCCTTGCTGCTTATCAGAAAGAGTAGTATATGTGGCGGCAATGGGTTTCCACTAAAGAAATATGTCAGAATGACCATATGTTTGATGTCCAATAGCCGAATGATAAAAATCAATGTGCTCTAGAGGTGTCGTTAAATAAAACAAACTTTCCTTTTATATATATAACCAGACATGGTGTGGCCGAATCGGGCAGAGTGCTGGCTTCCTATGTCGAAAGTCACATGTTCAAAAACACAGTCAAATCAAACCACTTCCTATTAAAGTCTGCTGTTCAATCATTTTGCTGTGTATGCCAACACTTTTCCCCAAAAAATGTAGTCAGAAGCAATTCACAAATCTGGGGAAAGGACTAGTAAAATGCGATATACTACAAAATATACTAATTCTTTGCCCCTTCACAACGCTGGGAACAAAAATAAATAAATAACGTTACGTTGATTTGTTAACACAGTGCGTCATCCTGGCTTCGATACGCTCCGGAAATTACTCCTGCAGACACTGATGCATCGTGGGTATATTTCCTTAAGATAGCTCAAAGCTGGAGGCTGTGTGGTGATCTGACTGAATAAAATACATATATATATATATCTTGGTATATATATAGATATATTTATGTGTTTGGACCTTGTCTATACTAGGAGTGATGGGGTTGACTGACGATACAACCGTATTATATATATGTGTATATATATATATATATATATATATATATATATATATATATATATATATATATATATATATATAAACAGTTGGACCCTGGTAAGACAGAATAACAAAAGACCGGAGTGGTTGAGAAAGAGTATATATTCTCTGGCAGGAATATATTAAATGCCCACCTAAAATTATAATCCAACGTCTTAGCGGGTCTGGCAGCGGTAGTGACCAGACGCAGCTGGTATCAGGGCGGTCAGGAGCCACACACAGGTGGCAGACTAGTGGAGGATGAAGGAACTAAAACTAGGCAGCAGCACAGTAGGTAGTAACTAACTCAATGACACTAGTACAGTAGGTAGTATCTAAATCACATGACAGTACAGGATGTAGTAACTAATAGAGAGAGAACCTCTAGGTGGTAGTGTCCTTGTTTATATTCCCATAATAGATTATAGAGCACATATATATACTGTCGTATATTGACAAGTAGTATTACTGTTTTGATAATGCATGTTAGATGCTAAATAACCTATAAGAAGAACACTTGAAGAAAGGTGTATACATGCTAATGTTTTCACCCCGTACTTGGTGCATCCATCTATAGTACTAATAGTAGTACGCCATGCAGTTCCCAGACTTGCACTATGCATCTTCCAGACTTGATTAGACGTGATGCTGTTTTCATCCCCTACTTGGTGCATCCGTATTTAGTATCACAGCACCGTGCTGCTTCAGACTTGAGTCGACATGATGTTTTCACCCCCTACTTGGTGTAATATATGTGAGTAGCATCTCGCTTCTACGCGGGTATAGTCTCGCGGTCTTCAGGCCCGGTGTGAGAGTTGATGTTGACGTCATGTAGCCAAAGTGGTAAAGCTTGGATGTAATAATAAACCAGTCGTGAATCTCCACTCGCAGTGTCGATACTTGTTATCCTTTACACTTGGTGCATCTGTCTATAGTAACACAGCACTACGCAGCTTCAGACTTGAGTCGACATGATAATGCTTCCATCCCCTACTTGGTGCAGCCGTCTATAGTAACACAGCACTATGCAGCTTCAGACTAGAGTCGACATGATGGTGCTTCCATCCCCTACTTGGTGCATCTGTCTATAGTAACACAGCACTATGCAGCTTCAGACTTGAGTCGACAAAATGATGCTTCCATCCCCTACTTGGTGCATCTGTCTATAGTAAGTAACACAGCACTATGCAGCTTCAGACTTGAGTCGACATAATGATGCTTCCATCCCCTACTTGGTGCATCCGTCTATAGTAAGTAACACAGCACTATGCAGCTTCAGACTTGAGTCGACATAATGATGCTTCCATCCCCTACTTGGTGCATCCGTCTATAGTAAGTAACACAGCACTATCCAGCTTCAGACTTGAGTCGACATAATGATGCTTCCATCCCCTACTTGGTGCATCCGTCTATAGTAAGTAACACAGCACTATCCAGCTTCAGACTTGAGTCAACATAATGATGCTTCCATCCCCTACTTGGTGCATCCGTCTATAGTAAGTAACACAGCACTATCCAGCTTCAGACTTGAGTCGACATAATGATGCTTCCATCCCCTACTTGGTGCATCCGTCTATAGTAAGTAACACAGCACCATGCAGCTTCCAGACCTGATCCCCTGGTTCTACGGACTACTTCTCCGGTGTGTGTTTCGGTAGCTTATCGCAAACTGGGTGTGTGGGACGCTGTAAGAAGTGGAAGGTTGGGGTGCGGGGTGGGGGGCGGGGGGCGGGGGGCTGGGCGACTGACGCGACCATATGTGATAATGATATCTGCTGCTACTGACTTGACAGCATCTGTGCAGTTAACAGTGTTGCTCGAGCAACTCCTGTGGGAGGAACGGCGCGTGAGTGTTTGCGTGGGGGGGGGGGGGGGGGGGGGGCCAAGGATACGGAGCTAACACAAGGCTGTGTAACATACACAATCCTGGAGCAGATGGGTTTCAAGTTTCAGATAATGAATCCTATTAATGTTGAGCGCCAGGCTGGGATTAGGAAGCGACAAGTATCAATTTTTAAGTCTTGGTTTGACTCGTCCGGGAACCGACCTCCCGACCTCCCGCACGCGATGCCCACGCTCTCCTGATTAGGGAACCGCGCCCGGTATATGTGTATATATGTGTGCTTGCATTATGTATATATGTGACATAAACATGTATATATTATATATATATATATATATGAATAAGCCTAGTATATATATGAATAAGCCTAGTTGGAACATAAGTACCAGGATTAGCCAGGTGGCGGCGCCACCATCGCACCATAGGCTCGTGCAAAATCCCAGGTGATATTGGACTGGATGAAGCCCGAGCGTATAATGATATATAATAATAATAATAAAAAACCTCCAGCCGAGGATTTATACCCATATAGGGATACTCACTATATATACATATACATATATATCATACACGGAACTTGCATGCACATATATTATATATCAAATCCTCTGAGCTAGTGGAGGAGAGGCCCCGCGCAGGAGGCAGAGAGGTGCATGCTGGTACCCACCCCCACCCCCAGGGAGGGGATGGTGGAGTGCAACCCACTCCAGATCTTATTACATGCGATAATGGGTTTATCACTATCCGTATATCTCCTGTTATACATATATATTATATATATAATATATATATACATATATAGATATGATATATATATATATATATATATATATATATATCAGGAGATGTGATAAACGGCCAGTCAGCAAACAGAACCGCGACAGCTGAATCTGGTACTGGCGAGCCCGTCCAGGCACCGACTTGCCTTCAGTGTGTTTGGTCCCAGAACGGTGCTACTTGTTGGATAAAGGATCCGATAGTCCTTAATAGAAATGTATGTGTACAGTGTGTGTACAGCGTGTTATCAAGAGCCCATCCCTACACCGTGTCGATGGGGACTCACCAGGAACAACCAGAGTGGGAGTAGGGGGAGACACAGATTGGGTATGAAGGAGAGTGAGAGGAGAGACAGACAGATAGAGATAGGAAGAAAGAGCGCGCACATTTCGGCAGTCTCATTGACACGTGTTTTTCCCCCCAAATATTTCGATTCCTTTTTTTCTTTATGTACCTATTCATGAAATATATATATTTATCAGTGGGTGATATAATTGTGTCGTATATTTCACCTTTCCTGTGTTAGAATCAGACCTGAGCAATGTTCTCTTTTTTAAGAAGAATAAAAATTAATGTTGGAAGCCATGGAAACCACACTGTAAAACCTGGATGCGCTAAGCCTAAAGGCTGTCGAAGTGTGTTATCCTTGGCGGGAGTGTCCATGACGACATGTGTGTAAGCAGACGACATGTGTGTAAGCAGATGACTTTTTAGCAGAGGACATGAAAATAAGTGGCAAATGAGATCTGGGCCATCACATGTGGGTGTTCGGTGAATAACAGACACCCAACTCTCCCCTTCTTTCGACCAGACGGGATGGCCGAATGAGTTGAGCGATGAGTGGAGCGTCCCTATCTCGTTTTGGTAGATCGTGGAATTCGAACCCACAGGTTCAAACCCTGGTCGAGTCAAACCAATGACATCAAATTTATATTTGTTCCTTCCTGGCGTTCGGCATTATTATGATAGAGTGAGGACTGGTTAGCTCAGTGTCAGGATAATGTGACTGAGTGGAATATCAGGTCATGGTGCTGGCGGCCTGGTCTCCCAGTGAAGCACCACTAAAGAGTTGCCATGAGTGTGCACTGTCACAAGTCGGTACTCGTCCTGATATGACCTTAGATGTTGCCAGGACGTGAAATTCGAGCAACCAACCAACTCCCCTCCCCTTCTTGCAGTGGTGTATTCAGACAAGCATTTTTGTTTTCAATTCATGTTTATTTCAATCAGACAGTTGTTGTCTGAGCTCGACCGCTGTTTTTTTCACACTCTCCCAATAAACCTCGCCTGTTTGTAACTGGCTAACTCCGAAAAAATAGGAGTATATTGTGTGGGTTCTTGTTTTGTTTGAGAAGGGGGGGGGGGTCTGTATGGGGGAAGGGAGGTGTTTTTTGTGGAGGGGTTCCCACTCCAACATGTGTTCTATCAACAAATGTTATGTATGTATATAATACTTATGTATATATTAGGAAACATATTTACACCACATGTATGCTTCTACAATTATATATATATACTTTACATATATATATACAAATATGTATGCTATATATAGAGAGAGAAAGAGTCAAGACTCTTCCTGATTCGAATAATAGCGTAGTATACCTTAGGCCCTACTGACCTCTCAGGCAAGGAGCTACATCGGCAGGTTGGCGTGAATATGGTGATTGCATTAGAGAACCTAGATGGTGTAATGGTTAGCACACGAGCCCCCAGAATTTCATTATCCCCATGACACTGGTTGCCATGACTAGGATCCTGTACAAGCTATGTGTTGTATGTTGTTGAGCCTGCCTTGTATAAGTACATGTGTATTTCCTATAAGTATGTAATTTTAAGCATTGCATGATTTATGGATGTAAGCCATTTAAAAGACTTACAATTCGATGTGGAAGAGCGTAGTAGTGTGCACTGACCTCTCAGGCACGGAGCCACATATATAGGTCGGCGTGGATAGGGTGATAGCATCAGAGAGCCTAGGTAACGTAATGGTTACGAAGAATGGCAGAAAGTGTGGGTTCTAAACCTCTTCTAGGCGCAATATTTTCCATTTTCATCACCAACCATGACAATGGCAACTATTTTTAATTTCCTGAAGCTGTATTATATATATCAGAGTTATGGGGTAGATTATGTGTTATTTATATTTCAGATATTTCTAGACGTTTTATGCAATTAATATTTTAAATAGTGACTGTAGCAAATTAATGGCAAATGCTATCATTCAAGACACAAATAATTAACTTATCGTGAAAATACAACAAAATATTACGACTGAATATGTAATTATATTGTGCATTATAGACAACAATATTATATATTTAATGCCTAAATATATATATAATAAATATATCTAATAATAAATACGTATATGTAGATATATTTAGTATAGCTTGCTTTCTACAATAAAGCATCCACTTTGGCCAAGCTGTATAAGCTGCATTCAAACACTTTTAAGAATTTGCCAAATAAAGCTTCCATCTGAAAATAAATGTTAGCGCACCTTGGTTTGTGAAGTTTTCAATTAAAATGTATTGAACTATGATATAAGCGACAGTTTGTGGGCGAAGTCTAACGATAATTTTAAGATTATGTCACATTTAGGGAAGGATGTTTGTATTGACCTTTTCTTTTAAATCAACAACGGAAATCAAAAGTTATATGAATAAGCTATATACACGGCTATATGTTTCATGTGTTTATTAAAAATCATTCTGATGAAACCCTCTTGGTTTGTTTTCCCTGCAGAACCCCGATATGTTTGTTCGGAACAGTGCCGCTAGGAGCAGCTTCAGCGAGCGGATGAAGGGGCTGGGGCGTGACGTCAAAAAGAAGATCTCAAGGTTAAAGTCCAACCGCATGAGCAAAGACGCTGACGAGGTGAGTGTAGCAGTGAGACTATCTGTTAGTGGTCACTAATTAGTGTCACCTGTATTCTGTAGCAGTAACTGTCTGTAGGCAATTAGTGGTCACTGATTAGTGTCATGCTGTACTCTGTAGCAGCAACTGTCTGTAGGCAGTTAGTGGTCACTAATTAGTGTCACCTGTATTCTGTAGCAGTAACTGTCTGTAGGCAGTTAGTGGTCACTGATTGGTGATGTGCTGTACTCTGTAACCACAACTGTCCATAGGCAGTTAGTGGTCACTGATTAGTGTCACCTGTATTATGTAGCAGTAACTGTCTATAGGCAGTTAGTGGTCACTAATTAGTGTCACACTGTATTCTGTAGCAGTAACTGTCTGTAGGCAGTTAGTGGTCACTGATTAGTGTCACCTGTATTATGTAGCAGTAACTGTCTGTAGGCAGTTAGTGGTCACTAATTAGTGTCACCTGTATTATGTAGCAGTAACTGTCTGTAGGCAGTTAGTGGTCACTAATTAGTGTCATGATGTACTCTGTAGCAGCAACTGTCTGTAGGCAGTTAGTGGTCACTAATTAGTGTCACCTGTATTCTGTAGCAGCAACTGTCTGTAGGCAGTTAGTAGTCACTGATTAGTGTCACGCTGTACTCTGTAGAAGCGACTGTCTGGAGGCAATTAATGGTCACTAATTAGTGTCACACTGTATTCTGTAGCAGCTACTATCTGTAGGTACTTAGTGGTCACTAATTAGTGTCATACTGTATTCTGTGACTGGCTGTAGACAGTTAGTGGTCACTGATTAGGGAATTCTGTACTCTGCAACAGCGACCGTCTGTAGGCAGTTAGTGGTCACTGATTAGTGTCACGCTGTACTCTGTAACAGTGACTGTCTGTAGGCAGTTAGTGGTCACTGATTAGTGTCACACAGTACTCTGTAACAGTGACTGTCTGTAGGCAGTTAGTGGTCACTGATTAGTGTCACACAGTACTCTGTAACAGTGACTGTCTGTAGGCAGTTAGTGGTCACTGATTAGTGTCACACAGTACTCTGTAACAGTGACTGTCTGTAGGCAGTTAGTGGTCACTGATTAGTGTCACGCTGTACTCTGTAACAGTGACTGTCTGTAGGCAGTTAGTGGTCACTGATTAGTGTCACGCTGTACTCTGTAACAGTGACTGTCTGTAGGCAGTTAGTGGTCACTGATTAGTGTCACGCTGTACTCTGTAACAGTGACTGTCTGTAGGCAGTTAGTGGTCACTGATTAGTGTTGCACCGTACTCTGTAGCAGTGACTGTCTGTATGCAGTTAGTGGTCACTAATTAGTGTCATGCTGTACTCTGTAATGGCAACTGTCTGTAGGCAGTTAGTGGTCACTGATTGGTGACGCGCTGTACTCTGTAACCACAACTGTCCATAGGCAGTTAGTGGTCACTGATTAGTGTCACACAGTACTCTGTAACAGTGACTGTCTGTAGGCAGTTAGTGGTCACTGATTAGTGTCACGCAGTACTCTGTAACAGTGACTGTCTGTAGGCAGTTAGTGGTCACTGATTAGTGTCACGCTGTACTCTGTAACAGTGACTGTCTGTAGGCAGTTAGTGGTCACTGATTAGTGTCACACAGTACTCTGTAACAGTGACTGTCTGTAGGCAGTTAGTGGTCACTGATTAGTGTCACGCTGTACTCTGTAACAGTGACTGTCTGTAGGCAGTTAGTGGTCACTGATTAGTGTCACACAGTACTCTGTAACAGTGCTAGCAGTTAGTGGTCACTATACACTGTACCAACAGTGACTGTCTGTAGGCAGTTAGTGGTCACTGATTAGTGTCGTGCTGTACTCTGTAACAGTGACTGTCTGTAGGCAGTTAGTGGTCACTGATTAGTGTCACGCTGTACTCTGTAACAGTGACTGTCTGTAGGCAGTTAGTGGTCACTGATTAGTGTCGCGCTGTACTCTGTAACAGTGACTGTATGTAGGCAGTTAGTGGTCACTGATTAGTGTCACGCTGTACTCTGTAACAGTGACTGTCTGTAGGCAGTTAGTGGTCACTGATTAGTGTCACACAGTACTCTGTAACAGTGACTGTCTGTAGGCAGTTAGTGGTCACTGATTAGTGTCATGCTGTACTCTGTAACAGTGACTGTCTGTAGGCAGTTAGTGGTCAGTGATTAGTGTCACACAGTACTCTGTAACAGTGACTGTCTGTAGGCAGTTAGTGGTCACTGATTAGTGTCGCGCTCTACTCTGTAACAGTGACT